>JAOPJI010000001.1:9075584-9089255 GCA_027122695.1 Merluccius productus | reverse complement strand
TTATCCATTTATTGGCAGCCTATTAATTTGAAAAAAATGGAGAGTGTACATCTCCAATGCACTATTTTAGGACTGACATTCTGACATTATTCATCTAATAATTTAATGCTTAGTTTTTTGCTCTCTATGCTATAATGCCAATTAAGCACTCTGGATTGATATGTTAAAAGTTCAAGCAAAAGTTAAAATCAGTTTATTTATTTATTTTTTGTTTCATTTCATTTCTGGCTTTTTGTGGGAAGTGAGGAAGTAATATTCTTTACATATAACTATGAAATAATGTAGGCTAGAGAGAGAGAGAGAGAGAGAGAGAGAGAGAGAGAATGCTGTATGTCCTGAGAGAGAGATGGAGGTGGCACATTAAACCGATGGGTAGAGTTAAAATATTGTTGCAGGCGGCAACATATGCTGACATCGTATCTGCAGTTTTTATGGAAACAGTTGCGTCTGGCGACCTGAGGGACGGCCAGGTGCCAAGTTATATTATGCATAGGTTTTTTTACTCCATCTGTAACTGTAACTGGGCTTGCATTTGGCTGAAGAGTAAAGAAACAATACAGACTTCCTGCCTCCAGAGCACAGGGTTATCTCCACCAAGTCCTGGACAACTTTACTTTTACACAACCACTCTAATTCCATGTCACACAATCTCTGAAGTTTAAACGTGTATATATGAACATTCGCTTATATCTGTGCGTGTTTCTTTTCAAGTTGAGTCCCCTACATATTCTATTCTCGATAGTTCTAGAATTGCTTTTCTTAACTTAATACCGGCTGTTGTGCCGACTATTTATCTCATGCAAAGTCAAATCACTTATTTCCCCTCATTCATCCTGATAGGACAGAGAGACCCAAGGAACATCAGCCAATTTAGGACGAAAATCCCAGTTCAGCTTTGAGTAATCTGATTTCCCTCCTCCCTAGAAATCTACATTTATAGTGCTTATCAACTGCATTACTGGCAGGTAGGAGGAATAACCCAATTTGAGCTTACTTGTTTCTCTGTGTGTAGTATTCAGTGTCACAACGCATTAGAGGAGGAGCGCTATTGCTTTGTGGAGTGGAGGTGTAGTCGTCTCTATCCCCACCCCCACCCATGGCCACCCCCCATTCCCCTCTCTCTCTCTTCCACACAGCTACAGTATGTGCTCTCATTTAGCCGCATGTTTGTGAATTACACAGTCACTTAGGCCATGTACAGTACACAGGAATACCAATAGCAGTGGGGAATGTTCCCATCACATCCAGAAGTACAGTACCTTGTACAGTAGGCCTACAGATGACAGCGATAATGCTAGGGATTAGACATGAGGCAAAGGTATAGTCTAAATAACAGAAAAGTGAATCACACTCTTCATCACTTATACATCGGGACATCTATCTCAGAATAAACTACCGCACATGCAAACATATTGTAATATCTTCTGATCGGGAATCTGTTCCACTCCAAGTTCAAGTTCAAGGAGTCTTTATTATCCCCGAGGGGCAATTCTTTGTGCAACAGCAGGTAAAAACCACAATGGACACATACCTGTATACAAACGAAACGAACAAAAAACTAAAACAAATATACAACGAGAAGACCAGAACAGTTCACATGGATATGTTGAGCAAGCTTATAGCGGCAGAGACGAAGGAGTTTTTATGCCTGTTTGTTTTACATTTTGGCAGGCGGAATCTGCGACCGGACGGCAACATTATAAAGCAGCTGTACAGGGGGTGGCTAGGATCGGCCAGGACTGACTGTGCCCTCTTAAGGGTCCGTGTCTCGTAAAGGGAGTGTAGGCCAGTTAGAGGGACTCCCCTCCCTCACATGATCATGTGATCTGACGGCTGACAATGCAGGGACGGCTGACAATGCAGGGCAGGCTGATGATGGCCTGGTCACTTCCTGGTTCCAGGGTAGCCCTCCACCCCCCCCCCCCCCCCCTCCAAGGTAGTTATACAGCAAGCCTGCAGTAATGGATGACCCACAGTTCGTGCACCCACATCACCGCAGAGGTCAGCCCCCCCTGGAACAAGGGCGGCACTTCCTCCAAGGTGATTATTGATAAAGAATGACACGCCAATGTAGACACGGGAGGGGGGCGGGGGAATACACCCCAGGGGCCAATCACAACTCAGCTCATGTTTTCATAGAGGGAAACCAGCGTAATCTATAAATACAGGGGCGGAACGTTATTCCCTACCTATCAAGTCACCATAAAAGAAACGGAGTGGAAACCATCAGTGATGCAGGGAGCCATGTCAGTTTCCTTTAGACACAGTACTCCTAATGTCTTTTAAAGGAGACAATTGGTTTTTTTTTTCCTCCTCTCTGATAAACCAAAATGCCTTCTATCAGGCAAGGTCAAGTGTACTGAGGCAACACACTAATATCATTAATGCATTGTGGGGTTAAGTAAAATGTATTTTTGGATGGATTTCTGGTTCTGTACTTAAATGGATGATTGGATCATATGTATGTCGGTACTAAAAAGACCACACATACAAAATAGATAACAACATATATTTGTATTTATTTTAAAGGCAAACAGCGTATATCAACAAAGCATATAACTAGAATTAATTTATTGTTTAAATTCTCTAAACCAAACTGCAAAATACAAAAGAAAAAATAAAAGCTAAATCCTAGTGGTAAGTCGTAATAATGCCTCATTTTTGGGGATATGTAGAAAGATAGATTGGCTGGAAACTACAAGACAGGGCTAAACTCAGAAAAAAAGAAAAAGGCAGTTGCTTAGGAGGGGCCATGTCCTACCAATCACTCTCCTCTTCTAAAGGGGCTCCAATGGCACCTGAGGGGGAATCTCATGGCTGTCATCCCAGAAAGCCTGCCGCAATGAAGCCTGTTTACCATCTGCTCCCCATATGAGCCGAAAACAAGCCATTTTCTCCAAAAAATGTACCTCAATCACACTATTATCAACCCATATACGCTCACGTGTTGTGTTTTAAGCTAGATTTGCCGCAGCCCCAGTAAAATCGGCAATTCTGTGAAGACCCCAATTTGGATCAGATATAGGCAACAGCGGATGATCAAACGTGTTTTTGGTGTAGGTCGAGTGCCTGGGAAGAGCATCATGCCCCCCCCCCGCCTCTGCTTGGGCCTGGCATCTGACAGTGAAAAAAGCATAACAGTGGGACCCCGTCAGCATAACACTTCCTGTAAATAACCCCTCCATGCCTTTGGTTTTATCATTCCCTGCAAATTATTCTGGGCCCCTCCAGAGTAGACAAGAAATAGCATTATTTTATGGCATGGAAAGAAAAAAAAAGAGAGGAGATAAAAAGAGGCGTCGAGGAGAGAGAGAGGGAGAGGAAAAAAAGATGGAGATGGGTCTAAAAAAGGTCCTTCAGGGAACATGGTGTAAATGAAGTTCCGGGAATGACACAGGCGTGCAATGAGGCGTGGATGGAAAATATACGCTGCACATCATCGGATAGAGATGCCAGTGGAAATGGCTTCATTGAAGTGTCAGCCCTCATCCATCAATCAATCATCCGCAAGAAACAATAACGCTGCGGCGATGGGGCAGCTTTTATGGGGCTTACTCATGGGTATCGGAAACAGCACTTAAGGGTAGTTCTGACACTGGGAAAGAAGAATCCAGGGGCGAGGTGTTGGGCTTATTCCACTTGCAGGTAGAGTACATACAGAAAGCAGGAGGCTAAGTAGACAGTGGCCCCCCATGGCACGAGAGTTTTGAACTGCCTGAAACAGAAGAACAAGAGAGAATAAATCATGATTTTAGCTTCACTAAACCAGCAGCATTGTATAATTTGTCTTGCATTAGAATTAGATATTAAGCTTGGTTATGCGGTTATAGTGTACTTATGTATTCATATATAAAAAATGCAACTTACTACAGGACACATTTGCTGTTAATATAGACTGGTAATGGACTAGCAACTCATATCTCATTATCAACATTATTGACCAATGTTGTAGGATATGATTTACCACAGCATACTGCTGTATTGAAAGCAGAGGATGGCGTATTTCTACTGTATACCTATGGACTGTCAGTTGGTTTAGGGCTCCTAAAATGAAATAAACAAAAAAAACCTGCTAAATAGTCCATCAGTCGCTTTTGCTGTGTGTGAGTGTTTTGATTTCCCCAAACTAAGTCTCTTGATGGCTTCCCTGCAACATGAAACATGACACGTCATCCATTATTCTGTACGTGTGCCTTGCTATCTCAGCCCTCTCCATATGGCCCCTGTTGTCTCCAGACACCCAAATCCCTTTCCTGAGGCCAGAGGCTGTTTTAGTGGGAACCATTACACTGTTCCTCTTCCTCAGAGGGATAGGGTGACGATGATGAGCAATCACAGCACAGCACAGACTTTCTGCCTCAAATTGTGACAGGATATTCAACAATTGACCATATCCACATTGTTGGCCCAATTGCCATATCATGCAAGGTTGGCAATCTGGAGGTTATTAGTTGATGAAGTGACTGAATGACTGGGGATGGAACAGGAACACACAAACAGGCATACACTCGGTTTACTTAACAAGTATAGAGGAAGGTAGGAGTTAGTTTTGATTGCAAACAGCAGGAAATGCGTATGGAAAATTGTCAGTTTGCCATCAAGCCTAGTCACAGATGATTGTAACCACAACTAATGGATGCCGTCTAAAATAAGTACACTGTCACATGGATGTAATGTTCCACACCAATTTACTATAACCCTTATAAGGTTATTTTCATTTCAAGAGTTTTCTCGAGATCAAGAATTACTAGGCTTATGGGAGATTTGTAATTTCAAAAGAACTGGTGTTTGCGCAGTTGTATAAATATATGAATACATGTTGAGGCATCTTTGATTTAGCCCCTTGTAACACAATGTAGGCAATAAACATGAATGACATATCGTCATTTGTTGTGGTTGAACATATACAACACCAACAAGAACACTGGTTTTACTTGAACATGCCGCAATGTATGTATTCTCTGTATTTATTTCCTCCCTAAAGTAATCAGAGAAATCACACAAAAAAATTTGGAAAATTGTGTTTTTTAGGTTTAGAGTAAATATATTGTAATACAAGTATAATAATACAGAAATATGGGAAAACCGATTCATACAACAGTGTTCAGGGAAAGTGTGGCAGAAATTGTCACTGCTGATATGCATGTTAGCAGTAACAAATAAACGTCATTGCGATTTGAGGGTTCCCAAATTGGAAGATAAACAAAAGAACAGCAAACAAAACAGAAAATGGGACATCTTGGTTACAATTTTGTACATCTTTGTTTGTTAAAGGTGCAGTTTGACATAAAAACCCTGGGAGCTTATTGGGAAGAAAGGAAAAGCATCACTTTGGACATGGAGGATTCTGGATAGCAGGAAACTATAGTCAACTCGCCTACTCTTACACACTTGCACTACGCTTGCAACAGTGTGGGGGAATATGAGAGTGATGCTAAGTGAAATGCTCGTTTTGCGTTTGTGATTACCGAGGGCCATGGGCAATATGCACTAATGTGAGCTAATGCAATAGATTACACAGTGCTGGCTCAGGGGAACAGACAGCAAACAGATGTGGTTTAGTCTAAAAGGGAGGGGGTGCAAAGCTGATGTGCAAGTGTTCAACATTGTTCAATGTATTGTCAAATGTTTCATTGATGGAATTGTTGGTGTTGTAGCGTCTTGGTTTAAATATGTCAAATAAAGGCCTACTCATGTATACAAAAAATATTTAATTTGAATACAAACACTTCTTAAAGTGTTTTTACACTTTGTTTTTTTAACTTTGACCATGGTGTTGCAATTGATTGCACTTGAACCACACTGTTGCAGAAATGTGTTGGCAGGATAGTGAGACATTTCATGTGCTCAAGTCACTTCAGCCTTTGAATATACTGCCCTCTATTGTTCAGGTTATGCATGCACCGCATATCAGACCAAGAAAGGGTCTTGTCCTGCCGCAAGTCCAAGTAGACATTGTTTTCTGGTACTTTCTGATTAGATTTTGGAAAATGCAGAACTTTTTATTATCACGTGTAGATTATCTGAAGTTGATTGTGTCCGGCAGCCAGAAACGCTAGTTATAAAAATGGTGTTATAGCACCAAGTCTTTATTAGGGTAAACCTAGCACAACAGTTTTTAGGCCAACTGACAACATACTGAGGAGTGAAGCAGCGGTTTGCTACAAATGGATTATACGTGTATAATTTTAGTGCAAAGCTAGTACCGGTATATAATTATAACAAAAAGTTCCTTAATCCAAATCTCAAACATTACTTTAGGTACACGTGTATGTGGAAGGCAAATCCAAACGGCAAATCACAAGGCTTTATTTGTTGGAAAACATACTATAACATAACAAATGCATCCAATGTGTTTATAAGATTTGCTGAACCTGAGACATCTCTCTTTCACAGTGTACAATGTTCCCAGTCGTTCCTTCCATGAGGACATTTTGACAACCAATTAGTCTTTCCAAAACAAATCATTAGTGACCAAACAGGAACACTACACATTTGTAACACAAGACAGTAATACTTTAAAGACTTTGCATAATATTGGCGAGTACTGAAAAGTATACAGTTATGTTGGTCAAGAAACACAAACCCCTCTGAAGATTTGGTACACATTTCACAGCGAAAGAGGTACCACACAGTAGATAACATCCATCAGCAAACACAGCCCTGTTCTTTGTTTTGTTTTGTTTTTTGCTTTTTTAGATCTGGACCATTGAGACTTTATAATGTTCATCAGTTCAAATTATGCATTAATTAAATTTAGGCAGGCACTTGATAAGCATTGCTCTTCCAGGAGAACATATACATCCATCCAACATATGACCAACGCACAAACATCTGGAACTATCCCAGATAAAGAAAGGCAGGCAGCACAGTTGACATGATAGCTTTAGCAGATTTACAGTGTCAAGTCTATACATTGAGGTAGACCACATCAACTAACAGTTTCACAGACCACATAAACTAACATAGTATAACAGTTTGCTGTAGCCTGTTGGTAAATCACTGGAATAAGGAAACAAAATAATAAACCCACCCATTCAGTGCTTTGGGGAAAAACAGTGCTTGATTGCTGCACAATGATCTTCCATACAGCATAAATAAAAATACTCAACTATTGCAAACTACTAATACAAGCTTTAAACACATGCTATCCCACATTAAAAACGTTAATGATGGAAATCAGTTTCACAGTGGTTGTCGAGTTCTAGTGGCAATAGGTAGTGGGAACCTTGTATTCAAATAAGTAACGCATGCCCTGACATTCTCCAAAACAAATGCTCTTCTTTAAACATGGCCTGAGTTCTAGATAGTTTGTGCAAAACTATTTTTCTTATACACAAAAGAAAATGAGGGTAACAAATTAATGTAAGAAATAAAGATATGATCAGACCATCATTCCACCTCATCAGTTTCTCAAGGCTATATTGGCACATTTGAAAAACATGGAAGAAAAAAAAAAAGTTGCTTTGTAAAATGACAAAAGCAGCTGGGAAATTGGAACGATTCCAGATAGTCCAAAATAGGATCTAATCTAGCTGGGTTTTTTAACCGTTTACCTTGGTGATCTTTTACAAACTCTTGTCTGCAGTCCCATAATGTTCACCAGGGAATGAGGCTGGACGCTCCAGCCTCTGAAGATGGGGCAGACTGGGTAAATGTTGGTAGAGAGTAGTTCTGTTTCCTGATTAAAAAGAAACAAACATAAAAATAACATTGTTAAACTGACAAACAAGTAAATTGTGAATTTTGTAATGGCTATGAAACTCAACTAATTTCCATTAATTTAGTTAACATGCCAACATACCAATTCGGGGATTGGCCAGTCCTCCATGACTGGGGAGGGCCGGGGTACCGTGGTAGAGGGTGGCCAAGTCAGCCGGGGTGTACGATCGCAGGATGTTGATTATATTCCAGTCAGTATCCAGGCTGCTGCCACCCACAGGTAGAGACTTGGGAGGACCCGACGCATCAGAGACAGCGGCAGGAGAATAACTTTGTGATGCGGTTTTCATGCTTCTCCCTAAGCCAAGCAGTCGGTTGGCTCCGTCTACTGTTGGCACCCTGAAGTCCTGCTTCTCCACGGTGTCCGCTTCCCTGCCTTGAGGTAGGCAATACTTGAGTCTCTTGCTCAAGGGTTCACCCAAGTCCATCTGGGGGAGACTCCCAAACCGGCTGGAGAGGCAGAGCCTGGCAGCATCCGAGTGCCAAATGACGCCACTTCTCACTGGATAACTTCTCTCACCAATTCCTACTCTGTCCGATGGGTTGTATGTGTCCATTACATGGTTAATGTTACTAGTCTTCTTCACCACTTCTGTAAACCGGGGTGAGTTCTGATTGAGCTGTTGTTCCACCTTTGCCCCGTATCTCTGCATCTCGGGGGAAACCTCGTGTCTGGGTACATCGGTAGGGGAGCATTTGGTTGCAATAAGTTGGTGGGCTGAGTGAGTCTTGTCATTTGATTTGCCAGCCTGTGGTGTTGGAGACTTGGTTCGACGGGGGTGTCTCTTGTCCATCATACAAAGCGGAGTGACATCGTTCCCGTCGAGAGCAGGGGGACAGCCAGTGAACCGCTTCAGTTTCAGACTCGACCTGGTCTTTTTAGCCATGTCTGACCGGTCTTTATGAATTAGGTTTTTATGCATAATCAACACTTCTGGGTACAGCGTTTTGAATGTACAGGATGCGCAGGAAACTGGAATCATTGCATTCTGGGGTTTGGAAGGTGTCGAGATGGAGAGTGAGACCTTTAAAGAAAGATTTAATGGAGTCTCAGAGCTTTCGTCTCTCGTCTCCCGCATCATTTTCAAGTTGATGGGTACTGGGCATGTAATGTGTGTATCAGCAGTTGTGGAAACAGGCCCATTAGTTAGTTTCTCTGCTGGCATATTAACTTGCGCTATCGGTTTGTGAACCTCATCACTATCCACTATGTTTTCTGGTTTGCTATTGGACAATGGTTTAGGCACAGGTACCCACAGTTTGGCTCTAACTGGGGCTCTCTCATCCTCTTTAAACTCCTTATCGGTTGGTGACGGTGCTAGAGACACAGGTCGGCTTGGGAAGTCGAATAGTTGGTCTTTATGGCGTCGCTCAAGGTGATACTTCAGTGACGTTTTTTGTGCTGCTGCATAGTCACAGTACATGCATTTAAATGGCTTTTCACCTGCAAAATAAGCACTTGTATTAGTTTAGGACAAAACATAACACTTAAATATAAAAATAGAAAGGAGTTTGTTTCATTAGCCGTTATTAATTAATTAAATTAGATTATTAATATTTTTTTATTATTTCCTTTGTCTAAACATACCTGTGTGAGTCCTGAGATGAATAGTGAGGTAATAGCTTGACCGGAACGTTTTGGAGCAGTAACTACATTCCCTCGATCTGACTTTTGATCTGTCAAATCCAAACTCTCCTACGAAAAGAAGACATTTTAAGTTTACTTTGTGACACCATTATTGCCGTTTGACAGATTTGATTTAAAATGTTTCTGAAATAAATAAGTGTAAAGTAATGTGCAACGCCTGCACCCGTTTTACCTGAACCTACAGCTTCTGAACCAGCTGCTGCCTCCTCAGAACCGTCCTCCAAGCCCTCCTCTGGGTGGTCCAGTGAACCCGCTTTGGATAACTTCCCATCAAACGGAGCACTGGGGCTCTCACCTCCCCGTTCCCTTTTGTGGACCCGCGAGTGTAATACCAATTGGTGATAGGTCTTGAAATGTCGTCCGCATTCCTTACAGGTTGTTGGCCTTTCCTTGTCCTTTTGGATGAGAGACCGGCGGTCTGGTTCAGGAGATGGTGTCTCAGCTGTAATCTGCTGTTGGGACCGAAACTCTCTGCCAAGGGCCTCTTTTATAGACTTGTCTGCTTGGCTCTCCGTCCATATATTACTCAACTCCTCTTTATCAGAGTTGCAGTCTTCATTGTCTGTGCTGGCATCCAAGCCCAAATCTTTTGTGTGATTTGGACCAACTGCTATCTTCCCCTTTGTAGCTAGTTGCCAAGCTTGATATGTATTAAATGGGTCTAACTGGGGAATCCATTTTGATGACCTTTCAGGTTGAACGTTGTCTACGACAGAGCGTGGTCTTAGCTTGAAACTCTCCAGAAAATGTTCTTGTTCAGTCGGGGACTCGGTGCCATCCCCCTGGTGTACCGCCACGTTCTCTCTTCCAGGCTCTACCTCTCGATTGTGTCCTTTACTATGCTCTGCCAAACTTTCGTGATCAGGGAAGAAAAAGCCACAAACCATGCACATTTTATAAAGGGTGACTACTGGCTGAGGATTCTGACCTTGAAAAGCCCCATTGATTGTGATGGGGGTCTCCAGGTCGTGTTGGGCCTTTTTAGCTCCAGGCTTGCTCCCATGCATCTTCTTCACGTGGTTCTTCAGGAACCAAGACTCTCTGAAACGCCGTCCACATACCTCGCAGCAGTAAGTGAAGTAGTCCTTGTGCTTCCTCAAGTGGTTCTCCAGCTCACTGGCATCCTGGGACACCTGACCACACAAAATGCAGCTGAACACTTCGGCCTTATCCACTGGTTGGGTAGACAGTATGGGCCGTTCGATGTCTTCTGTGATGCGCAACTCTGCTTCAACACGGAGAACAGATGGTTCAAAAAGGGTGGTAGGATGTTGGCTTAAGACATGGGGACCAAGTTCAGACGGCTGATTAAATATCTCATCACAGAACATGCAGGAGACTAGCAAACTTTCTTTGGTTTGCATCACAGCTTTTTCTAAGGTTGTGCTGTGAGGCGTCATGCTGGAGCCAGGCCCCGGCATGTTTGCGTTACTGCTGATAATATCTTGGCTCAGTCCATCTGGGCTCTCCGCAAACGGTAGTAAAGGGTGAGTGGGCATTATCCTCTATAGGTGGCGCAATTGTTCTTGTGGCTATCCTGAACTGGAAACCTGTGGGGAAAAAAAATAAATAAAAAAAGACTACTGTAAAGGGGCTGTGTTATAGAAAAACTATTGTTACCCAATATTAATATATGATAATGTACAAGAAACACAACGTACGTATAGATAAATGTGAAACAACACAGGTTATGGGTTCTTCCCTCTATTGAAACAGGAAATGTGTTCTTTTAGCAATCGACTTGTAGATTCATTTCCTCTGTGTTAACCACTGAAAAAGCTGATAAAGCCAGATAAAGCAATGTTTCAGTTTGATTAATCACAATCATATTTTTGTATATAGTGGATGGTAGACACTTTATAATAAGCCCTTTTATAAACATACAAGCTTAAAATAATAGGTGACTGTTAACTTACAACATTGACGTAAGATTTACCTGAACTTTGAAAAACAGTATTTTGTGTTCCAACAATTTAATAATTGTTCATCTTGGTACCAAATGAAAACGACCAGAAGAAAAGGGACACCATAAATAAACTCAACTTAAGAATGACAGGTTTTGTTCTTGTTTCAAAACAATTTAAAGTAATCCAAGTGAGGCGATATAAGGATACTACCCATTATGTTTCAATACATGTTGCTACACTGAATGGCTTACATGACATTACGAAGCTGAATATGTTGACAACTACTGTGCTCAGAGCAGAGTAACTGGATCAACAAGTTAAATGGCTTAAGGCACATACGCCTTAGTCCACAATAGCCCAAATTATTTCCTCATCCATATTAAATACACCAAGTATGGTCTTCTATAAAATGTGGATGATAGTTAATTAGATCATTAAGTTAGAGGTCGGTTACATCGGTGTTTGGCAAAAGCTGAACCCGTCTATGCATAGTGTCAACATTTAAACTAACTAGTTGTCGATATCATGTTCTTCGGCCAAACTGCATCTGCTCGTCATGGTACCGACTAGCATGTCGGTGTCCGGTGACTTTTATCATATGGTGTAAACGTCAATACGGTGCACAGGCGGTGTGGATACCGTTAACGAGCCGTGAGGTCCACACAGGCTCCCCGCAGAGAGCAGTCCAACCACTTGTTATGCAGCAGCTCTCGAGAACAATCAATACAAAAGTTACGTTGGTCGTAAAACCCCATTTAAGGAACTGCTTGAATAACAGCTACGGATGTTTGATGGCTAATAGCCATTATTCTGCAATTACATTTCAATATATACATAATAAGCACACCGTATCCATTTGGCCAAAAAACAAAGCAATAACGATAGTTTAAAAAGCGCATCACGTTAGACGTGATTAGCAGTTCACGAGGTGGATGACAAAAGACAGTTATGATTTAACATTTAACATGGCCTGGCCTGCCGCCGACGAGGGGAACTTGGCGTCGCCCCGAGCCGTGTCTAAAAGTGCAACACCGCGGATACTTTGGCGACTCGTGTTTACGTTAATGTTGAAGACGGACCGTGTCGTTATGGTTAGCTAGCGTCAACGACGCCACTAGCCGCGTCCTCCGTTGTCCCTCAACTCAGACCCCAAACTGTTGAAACTCACCGACAATACCTACCGAGTCTGAGTTTCCGGATACACTTATCGACACTACAACACGACTAAGTTGAACAACTCGCCATCTACGTGTGAGTCTCTCCTGGCTTCGGCACCGGGCGGACGGGCTCAGGTCTAGGCGGCTGCCGGGCTGTGGACCATGATAGTCGTCCTATTTGCGAGTCCACACTGTGCAGCTGTTGAGTTCTGGCGCGCGTGCTCGCCTCTCGGGGGGGAAGATGCAGCGCGTGCACGAGAAGCCCGATATTCCTTAGGGTGGTCACGTGGCTGCGAATAAAAAGAAGATGATTAGCACACATGTGGAAATGGTCGTCCGCGCCGCCGTCGGCAATAAGGCGTTGTTTGTGCACACTTTTCAACAGTGTGCAGTGAGTGACTGACCTTTAACTTCATCTCGTGGCTTTTTGTCAATATTTTGCCATTTGGTAAGAATTTAAGTTGCCATAAACATACAGCCTGTAGTCGTCAATGGTGGCTCCTTTGTGATGTAAATGTGGTATAAAATGGCTGTGAATAAGACATGCGCCACGCATGTATAATGACCGTGTATTAGTTTGTATACATGCTAAGGTGTATATGTGATTTCTTTAAGTCCGACTGTTTGGGCTCCAGCATGTGTTACCATGTGGGGGTGGGGATCTCCAAACTTCACACGGCAATGGCGAGTGGGGCCAGCAGGTTGTGTAAAGAGAAGCCGTGAGGAGCTGCTGCTGTAAAGCCACATCACATCCAACGTTTCCGTGTCTGCTACTTGTAGTTGAACCACGGCCACATTCATACACCGCCATGGCGAACCGACCTCATGTAGTTATTCACGGTGAGGACGACACCAGAACTATGGCTGAACCCATCCTGAATAATCACATGGACACTTCAGAGGCAGCAGCCATGAATACATATCCAGTGGAGGCAAATATTGTTACGCATGCGAAAACTATTTTAGCATTGTTGTGTAGACATTGTTATGAAAAGCTTTGATTGGGCAAATGTGCCTATTAAGGTGTTGTGTCAATGTAACTATATATATATACACACACACACAAACACACACATTGTTCTTCTGATCAGATTTCAATACAACTTCCCTTTTTTCATGAGCATAACTTTGACACTATGCTAAAAGTATGGCAGCCTCATGTTTATTTTTAATCGTCATCAAACAGGTCTGACCATTGAGATGCCTGTTGAAGTAGGCTACTGAAGTATTTTGCCAT
>JAOPJI010000001.1:9057192-9069692 GCA_027122695.1 Merluccius productus | reverse complement strand
AGCTCTCCCAGTGTACTAGTACCTGATACCTTGCAGTAGCAGTTCTACACGTTACTGCTGACAACAGGCCTCCCTTGTCCCATCCCCCCTCCTGAGCTTGGTGCATTCACACAGTCACATGCATTACCCTGGGATGAACTGCACCAGCACAGCCATTGAGGAAATGTCTTGATGGCAACATTCAATGTGACTGCTTGTCTGTTTTTTTATGTGTATATTCTTAATATCATATTTTCCTTTTACATGCATTTAATTGCATTATGTTTATATTTACAAAATGCAGCTGTGTGTTTCTTGGGGAAATGCAGCAAGAATAAAAATCCCATCATACATTGTTGTTTTCTTACTTACCTCTGAAATATAGCTTTCTAAATGACAAAAGCAACTTTGACTTAGGATCTTTTTTTAAATTTTACTGATATAGTCATTATCAACAATATGTATAAAAATATACTATACATTGTTGAATATATCATTTTAAAACAGAGCTTCTAAGAATGGGTTTCATTGATAACAATGCAGGTATGTGAGTTATGTCTTTGGAGTGAATGGCTCACCACTAGAGCAAAAGACACCACTGTATAAACACTAGGAAACCACGTTCGAGGAAACATGTTATGCATCACATAAATGGTATTCAACAGTGAACAATGTATAGTGAACTCCCTCAGAAGCCATTGTAGATGTTATTCTGTTAACTGTTACTGGATGGTACTTTCACCTTTTTCCCAGCACCTGCTCTCTTTGTCTCCCGCACTTTGTTCCTCTCAACATTTCTCTATTAGTCTTTTGTTTTATTCCCAATTTCTTCCCTCCTATCAATCTCAGGAATGTATGACAACGTGTGTTCTGCTTTTCTTTGTAATGGTGTGACCTGTGACTCATTGTGCGCAAGCAAACTGAACAGGAAATAGTTGAGGTGATCTTTACAGTCAGTATTATGCTGGTATTCCCCTGACTATCATATTTTTTGCCACAGTCGTTATTTGTTTTTTCTTAATTCTAATATGTTTACAGAGCTATTTGATTTGGTTACAATGATTTGGCACTATTGTAAGCGTCTTACAATAGTGTGAGTGCATGCATTCTTCACATTAGTGGCCCCAGTGGGAAGGCTTTTTTTTTTCTCATCCAGGTCACCCTGAAGCTTTTTAAGATTTAAACATGTAAATGGTGTATTGTTTGTGTGTTGGGGTTTTTGTATAAATGGTCTATTTTAAATGTTATTCTGAATTATCAGTGCAAGTTGCAACAATCGAAATTCCAATCAACACCATGGCAATTACGCTTTTACATTTTTGAATCTGAAATGTTTTGAAAATAACGGTCAGGACACATAATATAAACATATTTATTGTCTTGAAGATAGTTCAAGTTAAGGAAATATACCTCTCATAAAGAAAAGTTTAATGTTAATATCACACATGTTTGCAGACCCTGACAGCTGTTTTAAGTCATGAAAGAAAGAAGTGCAATCAAATCAAGCTGCAGTAATGCAAAATGTACTACAAAGAGACCCGAATGCTTTTTTCCCATTCTTTCTTTTTATCTTATAGATTTTTTTTAAACGGATCTACATGCCATCAATTCCCAAAAGAACAGTAAAGATTGTAATTTCATTCCATTGGGTATTGCATAACTGTTAACAAATTATACAAACACTTATAGAAACAAACAGCTGGAAGGAGAACCCAATGTAAGTTCTCTGTTACATCAGCGCTGACCTGTCAGCTGTCATTTGCCTTATTTTAAGTCATTTTAGCATGCTATATTTTCAGTATGGACACCTTGAAATCATGAAAACATAAAGGAAAAATATATAAAGTGTTTAAATGCTTATTGAGAAACATGAATAACTGAATAGTGGAAAGTAACTTGTTGTATATGAATAAGATCATTAGATTTGTTAACAGGTTAAGTTACAACAAAAAATTCAGATAAGTCGCATTTTACAGCAGCCTGGAGAGAAATTCTGATACTCACTTCAGTCGAATACACTGATATAACCAAAAATACAGATTTCAATAAAGACACACTCAGTTCTTATGTGAGTGTGTCTTTATTGAACACACATGTATTCCTTAAACAACATCACATCTCCAGTCAGTCAACTATCGGCACTGTGCATGTACTTTTTCTTTTTCTTAAAACAAATCCACTTGCTTGTATTCTTGTATCACTTGCTTGTATCACTTTCTCTTCCATAGTGTATTCGTGAGATAACAGAATAATTGCAGTTAACAAAATCGGTTTTGAAATGGTTTCAGAAGGGTGAAAACACAGAGAACAGTCAGTGATGTCATCAGTGGTGTCTCTCATTTCATTTGGTCTTCTCTGAGGTGGGAGCCGCAGCCGCTGGCTCTGTTGGGACCCCAGCGTCTAAAGAGTTGCGTTTCTGGCCCTGCAAATACATACAGTATTTACTATCTGCAGTGTCTTCATTATGTCACCGATAGACCTGTCATTTCCTGTGTGTGTGTGGGTGTGGGTGTGGGTGTGGGTGTGTTTTGTCTTAAATTAGAACCAAATTAAAAACTGCCATTCCCTCATAGGAATGGCAGTTTTATGAGTTATGTTTTAAGATACTGGAGCCATCTAGTGGAAAGAAACATATCTGCAAGAAATAATCTGCCATTGCTGACAAAATGATAATGAAGTATACTAAAACATAAAATCTTCCCCTACATGGGGAAATGTAATGCATGAATCAAAGTATGCATGTGCATACAAATACACAAACAAACAATTCAATACTCACAATCATATATAAATACAGGTCACGTGATTTCCATTTGCCAATAGCACTCTACTCACTCTACTTACTATTTGCATTCATCACAATGAATATCAGGCTGGGCAGTAATTGATTTCCAGCTGATCAGAGCGACACACTTGCTCTCTTTGCTCATCCAGTTGGAAGTAAAGCAAAAACATATTCTCCTCTGAGAAAAGCCTTCTGTTCAGATTTCTGTTAATCCTTCAACATCATTATTCAGTCTATTGCGGATAAAAACAATCTTGCTCCGTAGATTGTTGAACTTTCCTCGGGCGGCACGGTTGTTTTTTAAATGTGTCTGAAACTCCCTCTCCCAAGCGCTGATTGGTCCTATTATTTTTACATTTTTGGAAAAGTCTTTCAAGGGGATTGAGGCCAGAGAGAGAAACAGAACGTGAACTCACGAGATCAGGATGGTTTCATGAAGCTAATTGACATATGCTTTTGCTTTTACACAAAGTGTAACACATTTGTGACAATATGTATTGATGCATCAGTAAATATATTAATTAATTAATAATATATAATATTTCACACACACACACACACACACACACACACACACACATGCATTTAACTATTATTTTATTTAGTTTATCTTTAGGTCTGTTTTTTGTTCCTGATCATTGGAGCGGAAAGCCGAAAGTGAATTCCCTACCAGGTTCTTGAAGAACAAGTTAATGGAGTTCCTCTTCTCTAACTTTTTGGGGGCTTTGGCTGATTCGTCTCCACCCTGAGCAGCTTCTGAGGGGGGCTTGTTTTCTACAGAGGCCTCTGCCGTTTTGGTGGCAGCTTTAGGCTCCTCCTTGGCCTTCGTATTATGGGCTGCCTCTGCCTCTGCAGGGGGAGCAGCAGTCTCCTTCTTGGGCTCTGCAGTCTGAATGTGTTGTCAAACCAAACAAGAATCTTACCTACAGAGCGTTATAGCTATTTGAGCAATGTACAGTAGGACAAACTTTGAGACACACATATCTCAGACGTCTGGTTAGGACACACTGAAGCACACAGTGGGGGGGGGATGACCTCGAAAGCAACGCAGATGAGATTATATCACTCTTAAAGCACATAGTGACAACGATTGTTTTAGTCACAACTGCTTGGTTTTAGACAGCATGCGTTTGCATTTCCCCGTCACATGTAAAACAACAGAACGACACAAGACAAGATTAAATCAGCCCCTCGCCCACAGCCATCGTCTCACTATATTTACCACTCCGGTAGTTCTCTTGAGGAGTCGAACTCCACTTGTGGAGGCTGCTTGGACTTTGGTTGCCATTTGGTTTACCAGTACCTCAAATCACCACAATGCTTATGTTATTCTGGATCTCATTACGTATACACCTACACTTACATACACTTATTATTATTATTATTATATATTTTCATTGCTTATTTTAAAATGTAGTTTAATTTTATAAGGGGAATAAACCTTGGGCTTGAAGAGTGAAAAGAAGGGGGATTTTGCGGGTGGTTTCTTCTCTTCCGGCACAGGAGCTGCAGGTTCTGGCTTCACGTCGGCCTCCAGAGTGGTAGTCTTGGAGGCGTCCACCTTCTTTATTGAGTTAATAGAGAAGACAAAACATAAACGTGAGCTTCAGCTACAATTGACATACATCAGCTAAATCAGCCACTGTAATGCCCATCCGCCACCTGCACAACGACTGGAAAGATGAAAAAGGTAAAAAAAAGAACCAAGACACCACAGAAGAATAAAAGAGAAAAGGATGTTTATGAGGAAGAATCCCGGTATGAAGTAGGATTTGACCCATTGCATCATGAAGAGCAGCAAAATAAACAGTAAAAGATTTCTGGAAGAAGTCCGGTCAGATGTGCTGATTTACCTCTACTTCTACAACAACGGGCTGTGGGACCTCCTCCTCTACTGTCTGCAGAAAAGTAAATGATTTGAAGAAATATAGATGTGGGCAACAAAAAAACAACAACATGGCTGTCATGCTTATTAGTATAGAAAGAAATAGCTTATGTGATATTAATTAAGGCCAGAAGGGGAAAGAACATGCTGCACTGTTCTGGACATGATATCTCTTTGGAGTCCCATTTGGGTGGAAAATATTCCAGTTGGCAATACATTAAAATATACCTCGCCTTTCTCAATGCATTACTACTTGAACCAAATGTATTCAGTGAAGAGTAACAGTTCAGCCTCAAGTCAACAAAAGCTAAGAAGGATGAATATTATTAAAGAAATGCCTCACAGTGCCTAAAATTATATTAATCTCATCTGATTTACCTGCACTTCGACAACTGGCTGTGGCAAGCACTCCACTGTTTCCTGGCAAGCAGATTTTTTGGGGAGTTTATTGCTCAGCCAATGCAAATTATGCAAAACACAGGAGATACTTTAAACTGGTCTATATTATAAACAAACAAAAAAGGACATATCATTAAGAATGATACATTCTTCATCTGATTGTGCTACGCTGGTTTACCTTGACTTCTAAAACAGGCTCGGGCTCGTCCTGAACTGTGTCCTGGAGTACACATTCGGAAATTATTCAAATAAAATGTTTGTTATGGTGAAAATGTAAAAGAAGATGTTTCTATGAAATATTTGCAACAATGTCTGTTGACCTTCACCAGTTAAATAAAATAATGTTTTCCTTGGAAAAATGTCTCCTTTTTACCTGCACTTGTATAACCGGTAGCAACACTTCCTGGATTGCCTGCAGGAAAGTGATTTAATGCCAAACATTTATTTTTGTTAGGATGTCACATTTTGTCTCGTTTTAGTGTACATTGTGGTAGACCACAATGTACACAATGCTGATGGTCCTCAATGAAACCTACTCGGAGGAGACAGAGGAATGAATGTATTTCTATATGTAGTCTTCCATTCATAAATAATGTTAAAGGCAATGTAACTGAATTTGATGACACTGACAGATGGACACAACTGTAATTCATATTTGAAAACAGCCATTTGTGCAGTTCTTGCCACTTCCGGGTAAAAGCCAAGTGAGTTTGTTGTTGTTAGATGCAATGTCTGAGGGAAGGGAAGCACAGTCAGTGGGATATTAGGAGACTAATGGAAGAATCAACTGTACCACTGCAGCTGTCTTGGCTGGGGCATTGGCACCACTTGTCTGGGCACTCTTGGGTTTAGATGCCTCAAATATTACATACATTACACAATATGTTATCAGGTAACACACATTGGGACACAATTCTCTTTAGAAAGTATTATAGTTATCGATCCAATTAAAAGTGATATTTGTTGTCTTTATCTTGCTCCACTCTTTACCTTTGAACGGAAAAATCTGCCCAGTGTGTCCTTAGCCGATTTGCCCTTTGATGCCTCTGGTTGCTTTGCAGAGGCCTTGGCCCCTTCCTTTGGTGTGGGTTTTTGTGGCCGGACAGCTGGCTCCCCTTTAATTTCCATTTTAGGCGGCTCTGGAGGAGGGGGAGGTGGGATAGACATTCCTTTGGGTGCAGCTGGAGGCTCAGGTACTTGTGCGACCTTCAGCATTAGATGCATAGGAGGGAAAAATCACATATTTATTTTACTGTTACACACGGAGGGCTGCTTTTTTTCCGAAATATATATATTTTTCCCCCAGAAAAGATACATTTTCCTCAGAAAAAGAAACCAAACTCTGAAGTAAAACATTCACAAATAGCAAATAAAGTAATATAATGTTTTTTCGTGGAGAATTATAAGTGAGGTGAGCCAAGTGCTAAAAGCATCTTCATGTTTAGTGCAATCCATAAGGGCAAGCTTTACAACCTAATGCAACATAATCAATGTAATATACTGAGTGCTCACAGTTGTAGAGGTTACTGTTGGTGGAGTCTCCGTCGGGGGCTATTTGGCAGCAAAAAAAGGTAAGCTGTTAGTGTGACAAATGAATTAATACAGAGTAAATAAAATACCCCATGGGTGGGCGGGTGTACCATAACTCAAAATGGTAAGAAAATGCAAGCATTGGTCATTTACTACACCCTTTTAAAATG
The DNA here is from genome assembly GCA_027122695.1 of Merluccius productus. Taxonomy (NCBI): domain Eukaryota; kingdom Metazoa; phylum Chordata; class Actinopteri; order Gadiformes; family Merlucciidae; genus Merluccius; species Merluccius productus. Next base: position 9,062,944 of record JAOPJI010000001.1, on the reverse strand, counting down.
TAGGATTGGTAAAGCAAATAATCATCTGGGTGCTGAAAGTCAATTTAGTATGGTCTATTGAATTTTTCATATACATTTGTTTTATATTTTCCTAAAAATGTGTAGGGAGCTATTTATGTATTATTTTGGGGTGTATTGTGATCACCTGATCTTTTGTAACATCAGGAATAGCTGTTTCCTTTTTTTGCGATTTTGTAGGAGTCACCTGCATTGCAAGAAAAAATAAAAAATAAAAATCTTCACTCACGTTTTAGTGACGTTTAGTTATCATACACACATACACACAACACAAAGGCAAAAAAGCACCAACAAAAAAGAAGCAAATGTCATGACTTTGATTAAATATCAAGGCATTGTTTCAAATTTCTACCAAAAAAAAAGAAATAAATTAGGGATGTTGCAATATTACACATTTAACGCGAACGTCTATAGGATTGGAATTCATAAATGATTACAAAAACAGAAGCCTTTTCAGATAAGCAGACATAGGCCGCTATGATAGCCCCACACTGAGCCACACAGAGCGCACACTGAGGCCCCGGGACAGAGCACATACAGTACATACACTGTCACTGGGACAGCCATTGTCTGGTGGAGATGGCGTAGGCCTGCCCTCGCTCTATCTTCACACATCTCAACTTCCAAAAGCACAGGCCTTCGTTGTGAGCTCACACTATGGCGGGAACAATGGGCCACCACAGTGCCGCATGTTGGGAGACTTGATTAGCAGGGGGCTGGGGGCAATCCTAACTCTTTAAACAGGCACCATTCCAAGTAGAGGCACGATAAAGACAAGGAAGAGACAATGGCTGCCTGTTGTACTGCTTTCATTGTGCGCCGTCAACATGATGGATAATTTCTAGACAAAATGATAATTACTTTCTTTATAGAATGAGGCCTATACCCAACAATATAACCCTGGAAATAATGCAGAAAACCACTTCACTCATGAGTGTCAAGAAAGAAGGACAATTTGAAGTATACATTTAGTTAAGCTTTAATATGTAATGCATAGACAGAATAGCCTCAATTTCATCTAGGATAATCCATTTAAGGAGCTGAATAAAGTTGCCTTCGAAACTTCGAAACGTTTCCCTTTTTTTTTTTTACACTTCTTCCACTTCCAGTTCCATTTCTTTTACTCCTTTTGCATTCCTTATTTTACAAATATAAAGCAATTATTTCAATATCATCATGGAATAAAAGCAGATTTTTAGGAATACTCATTCCAATGCAGGTAATATATGAGCAGACATGCATGTCTTTGCTATGTTACACTTACTAGTGTTTTGAAGAAGTTCATAACTGGATTCTCGTCTGGGTCGCTCTCCTCTTCTCTTTCCACTGGTTGACTCTTTTGATCGTCAGTATTATGAGTTTGTCCTTCCGCTGGTTCAAGATCTAGAGACACACTTTTTGGCTCCTCAAAGGTTTCTGAGGCTTGCTTGGTCGCTATGTCGGCTGGCTCCTATATGCCACAAAGAATTTGCCTTTGAGAATAAGAAATGAAGCTGATATGCAAGCAGTGAGCAGTGAGTGTTTAATCGCAGCATTGAGATGGGAGCACAATTCCAACCATGCCTCTGCCTACTCAGGCCCTTGGCAACAATCACCCTTTTATTAATGCCCATGCCCCCCTCCACACACACACACACACACACACACTCATTGATATTCAACAATGCCTAGCGATATGCTCTGAGAAATTTCAGAAATATTTGTCCCCTTCCTGTGTGATAATTGCAAGAATCTTTGACATATTGTAAAGTTGCCTCTAAATACTATTACTGTTACTAAATATCTTTTTAACTTTAATAGCATACGTTTATGTATCACTGTTAAATTAATGTCAAATGAATGTGAATTGTCAAAATAATATTAAAAACCAAAAAAGGAGCCATTTCACCAGCAGTTTTTACAATTTTATTGAACATTGCTACATTTTCTTGCATTACATTATAATCTAAAGTAATCCTTACTTTTCTGCTGTAAACACATTCTTGTTTAAAATTCTTACAAGTGGAACAGCCTACAAGTCATGTCATTACCGACATGACTGACAAAACAGGATTACATAAATAGCTTGGTTATAATATAAGTATTTCTTATGTTTCATCTTCCTTCAGCTTCGCATTCATCATAACAGAAACAACACATGCTAATGAAGATGTTCCAACACTTTCAAGATTGTATGCCGACTCTTCCACAACTGATGTACATGCTGGCTGCAGCCCCTTAAAAAAAACGGTTTTGCTCATCGTCATCCATAGTGTTGACTGTGTACATGTTGTTTGGTTCTTCACATGCTAGTGGTACTGCCTGATCTTCCAATGTCACATTGCGTTCATATTCCTCAGTACTCCAATGTATCAGTGTTTCCAATATCTATTTCATTGAGTCCAATTCCCCTCTTGTGGCTCCATATTTACTCCAATCTCCATTACTGGATCACACAAAGCAACAAAGGTGTATTTCGTGTCAGCAGCATCTGTGGAAATGTTTTTTTCTTCAATGCCACAGTCCATCACCACATGCTCTGTAATCCCCTTCGGTGTTGATGATTCTTCTCCAACAGGATTGACACTCAGTTCCAAAGTTTTCTCATCAGTGGGAGACATGCGTCCTGCAGTACTCAGATATTCTTGAACAATTTTAGAATATTGATCAACATGGGTGACATTCTCCTGATATCTGTCGATCATGACCTGTACCACTTCAGGGTTTGGTTCGTCTTCAAGGATATTGATCGGTTGCGGCAATAGTTTCAGAGATGTCTACAGCTGACACATATTCTGTGTCTTTTACTGTAGATAAAACCTTGGTTCAATGCAATCTAAAGACACATCCTCAGGGCTGCTATTCTCCTGTTGTACCTTCTCATGATCTTGAAGGCTGGACTGGATGCGACCCGCCAACAATACAGCGGGGGGTTTGTTTGTCCTGGAGTGTTCATCAGAACCTTCTGTGACCATAATGAGTTCATTAGACATTTAATCAACAGGTGCTTCTAAAACCTTTTTGGCAACAGACTCTTCTTTGGGCGAGATGTCAATGTCATGTAGAGACTCCCCAGCAAAGATGGCGCTGTTCATATTCTCCAAAAAGAGGCATTACAAGTGTAGCACTGAGTGTCTCCTCCACAGCTCGAAGACAACTTGCAATGTCTTTAACCGATGGTTCAATGGTGACAAAACTTTGAAAGTGTTGACAGAGAGCATCAATTGCAGACTCCAGTGACACGTCAGCATTCAGGTGTTTGTTCTCAGTGTTGACAGCATCCATAGCAGATATGTGGTGAATGATAGGAGTGTATTCTTGTTGTTCTGTCGTTGGAGATGACACATCAGCTATTGCATGCTTGGCAATATCTTCCTCCTTGGTAGTAACGTTTTCTGTCAAATGTTCAAGGATTCCGGCTGTGTTTGGATTTCTTGGTCTTTGTCATCTGCAACAACAGGCTCCCATACTTGTGGTGGCACATCCATGTCTGACGTGCTCACCATTTCAGCTGCATAGTCTTTTTCAGGGTGATTAACCTTTGAGGGATTAAGCCAATCCACTTGTTTTTCCGTCATATCATTATCATCGATAACCTCTACAGGAGAAGAACTGTTCTTGATTGCCATTTCCTGCTGACCCGCAGGAACCACGATTTCTCCCGCAGAAACTTCTTGAGTCGCTGTAGCTTCTGGAATTTCATGTAAATGATCAGAAATGTTTTCCATCATGTGAATAACTGGCAGATTTTCCAGGGACTTATTACTGTCTGTCATCACAACTTGAAGAGTGGTATGGTCAGCTTCTGCTTCAAGCATGGAACCATCTCTAGCTTCTGTGGAAAACACTTTGTATATTGTTGCAAATTCAAGAGTTGTTAGTTTGGGCTTGGTTTCAGATTCCTCTGGTACTACATGAACAGTTTCAGCGTGTCATCCATGTACTGCCGGAGCACAATCGGCCACCATTTTTAGGGTTTTCTTTTCTGGAAGCTCTCTGGAAGCTTGTTCTGCTGAGCCATCTTTGGAAAGGTCATCTCCTTCTTTATAACATGTTACTGGTTCTTCAACAATGGATAGTTTTGTGGCATATACTTGTGCAGATTCATTGTTTTTCATCTGAAGGCCATTGGTTACCTGATCAACAGCCATGTTCATTTTGATTTCGCTCAAGCTCCGCCGTGGCTTCCACCCTCTCTGCTCTGTGGACTTCCTTCTCCTGCAGCTCATTGATATTCACAATGACTACTTCACTGAAAATAGTTGGGCTTGTCTGGGTATCCATCCCCTTCTCATTTGCAAGCTCTTTGCAAACAGGTTCATCAACAATAGCAAATTCAGATTCTTCTTCCAGTACTACTTCCAAATGTCCTTTCAAGGGTATTGGCTCCATGAAAAGAAACTCTTCTTTGGCAGCAGCTTCTGGATATATGACCACAGCAGTCTCCATGAAGTCATCTTCGGTTTGCGTTGAGAAATCTTCTTCAAATATTTGGTCGGTCTGCGTTGCAATTTCAGTGTAACAGTGTTCCGATCCCGTACGTGAGGTCATGATGTCCGTAGTGGCGTCTTTATGATATGTACCCAATTCCTTTATCGTGGAAATCAACATTCATATCTGAAGATATTTCATATATATTTCAGTATCATGTTTTTCATTGTGCAGTACAGCATGAGATTAACACAATGAATTGTTTCATTTGAGTGTTTAAAAAAAAAAAAACATGTTAAAAATAAGTTCAAATAATCAATTAAAACATAAAATGAGGGAGTTAAATGAACATGAAGATGACACTCACAGGCTGTGGATCAGAAGGAGCTTCTTCAGTTGCTTGATCATCCTTGGGGTCCCCATTTGGAGGTGGAGTGTTCACCTCACTTATTGGCACCTCCGGTTTCTTTTTAAACATTACGTCAAAGTGGTTAACCGTCTCCCCTTTGGCTTCATTGGCCTGCTGTTTTTTAATGGTTGGGACATCTTTTTTGGAAATTACCTGAGCTTCTGTGGGAATCAGTGGGACTTCTCCACTGCCGTTGACCAGAGCTTCGACATTGGGGCCATCCGTTTCAACTATCACAAATTCCGCTTTATTAGCTTCTGTGTTATGGAATGTCAGCTCACCATTTGGCTTTTCAGCATTCTCACTGACAGCTGTGAATGAGAAGTTATTGTTGTAATGAGTTATAATAAATTGTTTGTTCACGACCTTTAATAACATAGTTAATAACTGTTCATTAATGATGTATGTACATTGCGTCACACACTGCATTGTCTGATCCACCAAAGGATTGACCTTCCACTATGCTGCAATGATGGTAATCCATATAAATATAACAACACTGAATGTTAAGCTCAGTACATTTATACAAGCCACAGTGACCGTATGACATCCACGAAGCAAACATGGGTTAGTCTGCTCTGGAAAGAGTGACATAACAGCCCATTATCAATAGTATCGCTTACACAAGCGACTTGTTGAATTTCTTCTCAAAAATTCAGTACATAATTGTTGATGCATTGAGACAGGCTGTGGTTCAGTGACAGATCAAACAGCTGCACTCTGTACATATCCTTGACAACGCCTGTAGTTTACCTTGGGAGACAGAAGGCCTAATATAACAGGGAGTCACTGTGTTTACAGAGCCTTACAACTTCATCTCAGAGTAATCCCATCTGTAGTCATATCACGGACCACTGACACGACACAGATCGAGGGGGGGGGGGGGGGGGGGGGGGGGGGGGGGGGGGGGGGGGG
>JAOPJI010000001.1:9045223-9055743 GCA_027122695.1 Merluccius productus | reverse complement strand
AAACACGCACACTTCTCTGTCAATGTTCCTTGTATAACTCATAATAACCACAATTACACCCCCCCCCCCCCCCCCCCCCACCTCCAGTGACGGGGGTGATGGGTTTAGAAATTAATCAGACCTAATGAGATTAAGTCAGGTAGTTAGTTACAACACAAATGTGTTTGTTGACAGAAGCAACAGGGAAGAAACAGGATGTGTCTAAAGGATATCCATTTGTTATTTACTTGCCGGCTCTCGTCCAAATACTTAAGAGGAGAACTGTTGTGGAACAATTACTCACTAATCCCAAAGGATTTACATCTTATGACGTGTTTTACACATATGATTTTCAATATATATTTAAAGTTCCGTAAATGTTATCTGTGGTTTGTCAAACTTTAAGATCAAAGACATGTCAACACATCACATCTGTGCAGGCACACAGAGACACTTCTAATTAAATCAACTGTGCTAGGAGACCTCCAGTCCCATTAAAGGTCATAGACAGAGGGTTTACCAATGTATCAATATACCAAAGGGGTCAGAGGTCAAAGTCAAACGGTTTGGACCACATCAGAATTGATTCCCTCGATGGTTTTCATATTACTGTCTCCTGCTGCAAAAACTAATGCACATAATTAAACCAAATATTACATTTCTGATTACCACAGGCTACATGCTTGAAATAAATATCTCTATATTAGAACAATGTAATTTATTATACATTAGAGGTTGTAGAATATTGTATAACTTCTCAGTCCTCATTTTGTTTTATGGCAGGGACTCGCATTAACAAAGCAGCCATTGAAGCCTATAGCCAGCATATCTTGGTGGGAGTTGGAATCCCTTTAATGTTTTGTAAACACCACTTCTCACACAGAATGCATGATAAACATTTTCATATTTAAGATAAAGTAAAGTTAAAATTGAAAGTTGGGTGTGGTACTGTTTGCTATCAAAACTATTTACAAAGCAAAAGACCCGGTTCATCAAATCAGTTTTATTAGTCCAATGAAATAAAGCACATTTGTCACATGTTTGCTCAGCAAACATGCAAAATATTTCTTGCAAAATATGAATAACATTAGGCAGGCTAAATAACCATTTCTTAAACTATGGGTCAGGACCCAAAATTGGTGTCGATCCAGTTGGAGGTGCGGCCTGACACATTATGTCCCCCAGGCTGAAAATGTGGGCTAAATCATACCTTTTAACTGTTGTCCGTGAACTTAACCTTGGCTACAGCCAATACACAGGTACACATGTAGACCACCTTGTCCACAGACGGTATCCCCGGTACCTCCACCAGGCGGCGGTGTTGTCTCACCCTCCCGTTGAAACAACACAGCGCTGCACAGTCGAGGAAGTCAACATGGCAGCCACTATGAAGCCCTCTGTAGTAAGTATATATATATATAATAATACTGGTTTACTCATTTACTGCCGCTCGTTGCTGATTTGTTTTTCCGACCTGACCTCATCCTTGTACTCTGGAGGTCTTTCTTTCGGGTCTTCGTGCTCATTGCTTTTACATGTAGCCACACCCTCGTGCTTGTCTAGTGCCATGGCTAGCTTGGAGATAGCCGGCTAACGTGATAGTCCAGTGGTTCACACTTCACCAACATGATAGTAATTACAACGATATAATAAAACGTGGATTGACATAGTCGTGATTTAAAAACAAAAGAAGGAACAAACAAATGAACAATGCACGATGACAGCAACAGTAATCATTTCGGGAACTAGACACATTTAAATTATATTTATCTTGTTTCATCTTCATGTTACTTATCCGCAGGCAGCTGAAGATGTCAATGTCACTTTTGAAGACCAACAGAAGATCAATAAGTTTGCAAGAAACACAAATCGAATGACAGAACTGAAAGATGAAATAGAGGCAAAGAAAGTAAGTGCTAGCCCCTATTGGTTGACTATCTTACAGGACCTTTTGCAAAACTAACCTTTTTTCTTACCAGACTCATTGATGTTGAATGTTAAACGATGAAGCTTTCATTATGTTACCTTAGCATGGACGATGTGGTCTAGTGATAGACCCATTCTCCGATACTGGTAACTATGTACTTCACAGAGCAATCCTACACGGTCATCAATATTGTGATAAATTAATTTATTTCACCGTTGATGGTATAATCGTTATAATGATGCCATTTTCATAGGTAGGCATACAAATGTACGTGCAGTGCTCAAAATGAATGGAAATAATAGCATGTCAATGTATCTCTTCAGAAATCCCTGCAAAACCTGCAGGATGCAAGTGATGACCTCATGATGTTTGACGACGACTCTCTGTGGATCCCATATCAAATTGGCGAAGTCTTCATCAGCCACTCCCAGGAAGAAACTCAAGAGATGCTGGAAGCTGCCAAGGTGTGCCCACGCTCCTTTGATCTAGATCAGTCAAGGAATATACATATGGTATTAATGGATAAAGCAATCATCAAATATCTTTGTTGATTCAAGTGTTAATCCTTAATATCACTTTCATATTTGCTGGGCTGTATCTCTTTATACTGGTGGTGTCAGGTTCTGCTATTGCTGAAAAATATAATCAATTCAATGCACACACAAGACATGTATTTCCATGAGAATCAATAGGTGTAGAAACAGAAAAAGAAACACAAATAGCAGACCCCTGGACCCCAATACTATATGCTTGTTTTTGACGCTAAACTTCACTAGCCTCAGACAGCCAGACCATATTCGCTTCGTTCATCGTCTGGAAAGTCTGCCGTCGGTAGTGTTTGTTCAGGGGAGTTAACATGACTCAGTTAGTCAGTCAACATTACTTTCCATGTGATTGGCACCAGTTGGATCCCGAGTGCCGTATTTCCAAAGTAAACACCATTAGCGAACGTTACTGCTACTATTTTCATTGAAGTGAAAACTTCTTCCGTTCAAATAAAACTAATTCCAAAGCACCATAAATATGATTATATAATGAAGCCATTGTAGAAACATCCAAAGCGGCAGTACCCGGTTTCGCAGAATGAATGTTGTTCAGAGCTGAGCTGCCATGTTGCGCTGGTTCCAGACTAATATCTTGAGGCAAAACCAGAGGTGAGCTTGTGAGATTTAAGCTGGCTTCACAATATAATATCACAATGCTATAATATAATGATATCACAATGCAAATGTGGCTGAGTCTGATGCTACAAATACTTTTGAACCTGAGCTGTGCCTAATCCCTATCTTCTCCCCACAGTGAATTAAAGAGAATAAATTAATAGTTAATATTATGTAAAGAGGTGAAGGATAATACATGATTATATTGCTATCGTCATGAGAGTAATATAAGAACAGTGATTAGATTCTCAACTTTTAGTCTGTCATAACCATTGTTAGCTAAATGAAACACAATTTCAACCCCAAACAAAATAATAAGCATGTAACAACAAGTTATGTATTTCATAACAGTGATCTTTTTCTGAGACTCTGCTGATTCCTACCGTCCAAACCACATCACTCACTGTATCAACCAATTTCTTTTAGTTACAATCAAAAATAATGTCTTACTGTTTGAACACTTAAAACCACCATAAACAGATAATCCACTGTATTTAAAACATTGCTTTAAAACCTCACAAGTTTACAATCATGTATAGTAGGTAAGAGAGGGTTTCACAGGGATCAATCAGAACGGTCTTTATGGCCATCTAATGGCCGTATTGTGCAATTGCGATGGCGTCATTCAATTCTATTCGCCCTGACCTTTTAATAGAGGGGTCAAATGTTGGAAGAAAAAAAATGTGAACAATGGGTTGTCAAGATATTCACCTGTTTGTTTTGCATTGATTTGCATTGGATTTATTGTTTTTATTTGGAAACTCCACCTAAACCTATCTCTATCTTTGCTCTACTTCACTTTATTTGCATCAAATCTTGACCCAGGCCCCCATCAGATGTCCTGCTGTGGCCCTATAGTGTTATAGGCCTACCAACTGATAATACACTAGGTGTTATTCACACTAAAACATGACTGAACATGATGATTTATTTCAGGCGGAAATGAAATCTTCCATTTATTCTGTGTTCTAACTTTATTCACTCTGATCCACTAGTATCCACATTGATTATTTCACTTTCACAACGTGTTATCTTTCTTTTGGTACCAAGATTAGCCAGCCCTTGTGGTTGTGGAGGTATAATCTATTCACTTTTGGTATGTTATTTTCGGCAAAAACCTGACAAAGATGCCTATGGATGAAGAGGTTCAGCTTAAAGTTAAGCTTTTTAAAGCAGTGCTGTTCTAAAGATGGAAACGGCAATTACATTCTATACGAGGGCTGGTGGTAGGGTCAGAAGTCAGTTTTTTAATCTGTATTTTATACAGTCCATGTGCCCACACCCACACGGCTCGGCTGGTCATGCAGTTTTTTACCTGCTTTTTCCTATTGTAGAGCAGGAATTACTTCTAAACAGCGATTTTAATGTTGTATCCTTTGGGGAAATTTGAAACGTGACATATCCAGTTGAATTGTGTTTATTGACCAAATGATGGCTCTACAGAGAGGAGTGCTGCTGCAGTGACACTAGGAAGCCCCGTCTCCTGGATCGCGTCTTTAGTTCACCACGTCTCATTGCCAATTAGTAGGGATGTGACGAAATATCGTGCCACGAAATATCGCGAAATGAAAACGTGACGATATGCTTCAAAGCTTAAAACATGCATCACGAAACGAACATGACTCATTTACTTCACATTAAATCTCTATAAACACTCTAGTCAGAGGGACACATTTTTTGGGATCGGTTCTGGTTTCCATTTCTAGTCCGAGCAGAGCGGCTTTGGTCGCATCCGGGTAACCAGTCTGTGTGGAGAGCAACAGAGGCGGAACGCATCGGCCGAAATGCAATCTGGGAACCCATCAGCTATCGTCTAACAACGTTTTAGCTTTTTATTAGCTACTTGTGAAAAGGCTACTTGTGAAACAATCCGGTCGTAGACGTCGTCTCTTAACTCCAACTCCGTTCACGCGTTTCAAGTTGCTAATCGGACTGTAAACAATGGCCGCTGAACGGGGGAGGAAGTCTTGGCCCGGATATCCGCTGGCTACACCGGAAGCCCAGAAATATTGACCATTGCCCCCAGAGACTAAATCGTCGTCAGACGGCAGCCGATTGGGTTCCGAGATTGACTTCACATCATCACCACATTGTCATGTCTTCGCCTTCCTCTGCCTTGCTCTATTTATACGGTAGTACTGTCAGTGACAACATGGCAGACAGTGAGGTTGAGATAGAGTATAATAAATATAATATAAGCCTGAAAATGTTGATATGCTAATTTTCCCGAAGAACAAGAAAGTCCCCTGCAGTGGAAAACACCGGCTTAATGTTGATTTACTTTGGTTTTCAGAATTAAGCGCACTAGACTCGAAACGGCTTATCAGTCTGAAAGGGCCTGGAGAACACCAGCACCATGTTGATATTTTTTTTGTAGATTATTTTAAAATTTCTAATTTTATTTCATAATTCACTGTTATTTTTACTATTGTTTCATACCTCAGCCATACTTTGTGGTAAATATTGTCCTCCTAGTATTTTTTTTCCCTCAGGAATAAACAAGTAATCTTGTTCAATTATACATTGTCTTCATTTGAACTTCATTTTTAATATTGTGACTATCGTATTGTGAAACCAATACGATACAATTCGTATTGTGCGTTTAGTGTATCATCACACCCCTACTAATTAGGAGCGTAAATGTCTGTTGAATATCCAATATCTTTCTAACTTAAAAACGACATTCAAAGTGCATAACTTCTATTGAGATGCGTATTTTTTAAATAAACAACCACAGTAGTCAGCAGTGCTATGCTGCTATACACTTCACTTTCAGTTTTGATGTTGAAAGTCGGGACGTTCCTGGCGGGCGGTCATTATCGTAGAATGGGGAACTCCGCCCACCAGGCCAGCTACCAAACGTTGGCAAACACATTTTAGACAGCCTCTCAGCAACAATGTATGACTGCAACGGTGAAGGCTTTTGACTATTTAATGATATGTCCTGCTCCAAAACGTTGCCAAAATACATATATAGTACTGGTTTACTCAAGTACACGTTTGTACCCCTATTCCAGACAATTTACCCGTTTACCAACCAAAATACAAGTTATTTGTTGTGGTACATTTTATAGGATTTTACAAACCCCTAATTTTCTTATTATTATTCATTCAGGGTTTGTCATCTCATGAACCGAATAGATATTACCGTCAAAATGTGTTACTGTGAGCCCTGGAGTCCCGTTTACTCAGCTCATCCCGTTGCTGACTTGACTTGAGGTAAACAGCCAGTATTTCAACGTGACCTTTTGCATTCCACAGGATGCGCTGGAGCAGGAGATCAAGGAGCTGGAGGGGCGCGTGTCAGCGATACAGCAGGTCCTGGGCGACCTCAAAGTGAAGCTTTACGCCAAGTTTGGCAACAACATCAACTTGGAGGCAGACGAGAGCTGAGCAGTGAAATGGACATTGACAGCTGTCTCAACGTGGACTTTTTTTTTTGTCATGCAGCTCTGATATCGGATCACAGTGGACTGTTTATATATATATACACACACACAATCACACGTTAAGTTCTTCTTGGTTTTGGAACAACAGCTTAAAAGTATAATAAGGACAAGTCACTGAAAAGTTAAATAAATGGAAGTGAAGTAATATTTTATTTGGTCATCTCTTTTATAGGTTCACATTAAAAAAAATCATTAGATTGTGTTTTTGATAGGTTAATAGGTTTATGTGTTTGAGGGGATACAACATGGTTGGCGGTATGGTTCCACTCCTTTAGGGTGCTTTCTGCAGTAGGATTTAAAGCATGACATACAGATGCCAGATACAGCATACCAACATTTGACAACAGGGAGCACTAGACAATCTCCCCCATGGGGTACATCGGATATCTCAACCCATTGTTTAGGTTACATACAATACAGAGCAGAACCACAGCAGGTGGAGGCGGGGTGGTGGCGGGTGAAATCCAGCTCAGCACTTAACTTTGCAGAGTGTTTGTGTGTGTGAGATGGAAGTCTTAAATTGACCACCTTATCGGTGTAGGTGCGTATGATTGGACCATGCCAGCTGTCAGCTGATAGGCGACGCATGACTAGAGTGTCCCGCCAGAACTAGCAACGCCCACATGCACAAGAAGCCACCATCCTCCACAACCACAGGTACAAATAAGGTTAGAGGTTTTACTTTAAAGTGGCAGATCAGTTCAAGTTTTGTATCGGATAATGTTGAAATTGTTTTAACGATCAGCAAGAAGCAGCAGCTAATCTTGTTTAGTGTGATGGAACAAAGGTGAACCACTATCTAACATGTAGTTAATATCTGGCTCAATATTTACCTTGTTTTAAACTTTGGAGACGTTTAAATATTTGTCAAGGTGTGAGTTACTGACCATCTCCAATGTAAGAGAATGGAAATACAAAACAAGGTTGCCATTATTTTATGCTGGACTGAACCTATGCTGTGCTGTACAAACATTGCACAGCATGCATATTTTACTGGCAGAAAGAAGGTCAAATAATTAATCTGTATATATTATTTTATATACGCTTATAGTGGTAAAACATGAAAGTCGCCCACTCAAGCTCATAACAAAATAAGTGAACAGTGCAGGCCTGTTGGAAGCAAAGTTTAATATTTTCACAGAGGTAGTTGGTAGTTTTTTGGGTAGTTTTCTTGTACACACACACACACACACACAAAACTGTGTGTGCACACGCCTGCCAGATACATTATGCGTTTGTGTTCAGTCCATAGTTTGAACTGAAGAATTTCATAATGATGCAACAATAAAATGGCTAGATTCAACTAGCTAAAAACATTTGTACCAAATTTAAAATGGTTAATTTAGTGTAACGTATACCACACTGTCTGTTTGGTAACGTACTGATTTAAGAGTCATTTCACCCATGCTGCAGCAACAGCAGAAACATGCCAAAGGGTGTCTCTGTTTCCTAACACATTTTCAATCAAATGCTTCCAGTTCTCAGGGACTTGTGTTGAGTGGAGTTCCTTAGATACATCCCTGCATAGTAAGCATTGGGGGAAATTAAATGTCATGAATCATAATTATATAAAAGCAAACCAATCACCATAACAACACAGCACTGGAAAGACTTGCACCATAGAAACAAAGCTTGACCTTTCAAACTCTTTTGTGTTTGGTGCCTTTCTCAATTAGTTTGTGTGACACTGACTATAAATGTTTGTTATCCCAGATGTTTACAAAAATAACAATAAAATAAAATCCATCTCGAGTTAAATCCCTCTCCTATTCATCACCAGGTTTCATGCTTCCAGTTGTTTTAATTCATTATTAGTGAAACACAATCTCGTTTTGTTTAGAACAGATCCAATGCAATATTCATTCTTGCAAGTGGTTGCGGCTGATGTGTTATTCTCATTGTGAGGCATCAGGTAATACTAAAGGTAGTAAGGTAATACTAAACATCCATGTCCATCATTTAGCAGCTTGGTCACGTGGTAGCTTGGAGCCATGGGCCTGCAGGGACACCACTTCATTGTCTGGTCATCACCACATATGTTCAGAAACATAGCTCTCCCATTATCTGCAAAACATTAGCGATGGGATGATCACTTTGGATGCACTTTTGCTCCTCTTCCAATGAAGCCTATTCAGAGTACAATCAAATTTGATTGCCCATATATATGGTTTTATTTTAAGATGACCAGAAAGGTAAAGATCTTGTGGCTGGCTATGCTCCGCCATCTCAAGAGGCAGTGAAAGGATGGGGGTTTAGAAAATATTACAAAGCTAAATCATGAGTGAATAGACCTGGGTGAATTGCATCAGGGGTGATATTGTTGAGCAGGGACTATGATGACAGTGTGTGAAGTGATGCTACAGCATGTAGACTCGCTATTCCGACTTTATATATATATACATATTATATATATATATATAATACGACTCACTGATAGCTACTTCTACTCATTGTGGCCCTGGGTGGCTCTGTGTTTCAAGGCGGCGGCGGCGACCTCTGTCATTCATTTCATTACTGTCCATCAAGGTGATGCACCAAGACAATTCCACCACCAATATTTTGCTGTGGCAGCATGGGAGGCGCACTGCATGTCAATGATCTTTGCAGGAGTATCATGTATTTGTCTGTGAGTGGTGTCTCTCTAATTGTGTGTGTGTGTGTGTGTGTGTGTGTGTGTGCGTGCGCGCGCACTTGTGCGTGCATGTGCCTGCCTGTGTGCGGATGTGTGTGTGGGCACACGTTTGTGTGTGTATGTGTGTGTGCAGGCATGTGTGTGTGTCTGAGTGTGTGTGTGTGTGAGGTGCTAAAGTTTTGATGTGATTATGTGATAATAGGGCGTTACAGTGGGCAGCGCAGTCACCTTGCAGCTCCAGTCAACCTGCAACGACCCCTTCCTGTCTCCATGGAGTTTCATAAACTTATCTTCATATTTCCATATCCAAACAATAGCACAGACTAACTAAAAATGAATGAAAATCCAGAGAGCTTATGTAAAGGGTACCATGAATACAATCTCCAGATATTGATTGTCGATTACAAAGTCTAAACTGTTTTAGCAAACAGTTCTGCATCAAAGCATTCCTCAATACCTTAACGTATAACTCATAATGACCTCTGCACTCCTGGGGAACAGGGTCACATGTCTGGATGCTGCCCAGCGGTTGTATCTGTCGAAGAGACCACTTCCTCCAGACTACAGCTTGTTTCTCTGACAAATTGAGTTGAGTTGAGATGAGATAAGATAGCACTTTATTAGTCCCAGATGAGAAATTCTGGTCTCACAGCTGAAGGCACAGGACAGTCGTAGAATTAAGTAATTATTGTAGTTTTACTTATTAAGTAAAACTACAATAATGCAGTTGAGGTAGACATTATATGCTATATTATTGAAACTATACATTATTGGCCATGAAGGTTGTATTATTGTCTAAACTAAATACATTGTATGGTCCAAGTACTTCCATTCATTCTTTCAGCATGAATGGGCTTCAATGAAAATCAGGTCCAATATTCTATTGCAAGGTATTGCTGGCTCATTTTGCTCACCTTAATCCTTGTGATAACACCCAGTGTGTACCCAGATATACATTATGACTCACATATCACACATATTTTAATAGGATCTAACTAATATGTATTATATAATAATTATATTATATACTAAATACATTTGGATTACATCATTACTGAAACAGAGGGGCGATTTTTAAATACAACAAACCACCTACTTCACCAGTGTGTGTAATTAACTGACCCTTGAAAATGTGTTTTTATTGATGGCAGTCCAGCTCTGAACGTCTTACATTGCATTAAACATTTTAGTAAAGATCTACACTTGTGCTTTACGATATTCAATTAATATTAACAGGGTGACCTGTTTTCACGATGTGGGCTGGACAGTGCATCAGCTCTGGTACTACCAGAAAGCTCGTTGTGTGTGTGTGTGTGTGTGTGTGTGTGTGTGTGTGTGTGTGTGTGTGTGTGTGTGTGTGTGTGTGTGTGTGT
>JAOPJI010000001.1:8991476-9001642 GCA_027122695.1 Merluccius productus | reverse complement strand
GCGCATTGTGGTGGTTATATGGTTATTGTCCCCACCACTTCTAAAACCAAACTGACGCGTTGGGCGTGGCCCCATTTGACAGCAAACTTGCAAAAATTGTCAACATACCACATGTGTTTACATGCCGAAAAGTATGAGTTTCTATCTCCAGCCCACCAGAAATGGGGAACTTGAAACCGCCCGCCGTTTTATGCCCATTGACTCTAAAGTTGGTGGTCATGCCCATTTTCGTGACCTTTCGAGAAGGAAAGAGATGCCAAGATTAATACACACATTCCTCTGGGTCTCGACAGATCCTAGATTTGGACTTTTAGCTCTTGCAAAACAAAAGTTAGTCCAAATGGGCCAGAGCCTCTCAGAGCTTGTTTTTTAAAAGACCACATGTCCCTAGTTTAGAGCTACAGCCACAACATTAATAATCGTATATGCCCTTATGCCCTTTCATATAAAAGAGACCCTGCAGGTCTCCACGGAACAAGAATATTTATCTGGTTCTCTTTCCTTATTCCTTATAAATAGGCAGCTTGCCAGGACTTTGCACTGAAGAGAAAAGGCCCTCTGACCCTACTGGTAGAATAGGCACCTCCTGTAGCAATGGGGCAGCCACTGATAACATTTGAGTGATAAGGTTCGAAGTGGATGGAAGGGAATCATTTGAATCGACAAATCCACAATACATTAGCCGTAGTAACATAAACAACAAGAAAAATTAAAAAGTAAAATAGTAGTTTTCTGACTCTGACAGAAGCACATAGCCTGGGGGTCATCTTGGCCAAACTTAATCAACTGCCAGACTTGACAGAACGAGAGAGTTTCCAGGTCAGAGAGGAGGAGGAAACTGCCAATGCGAGTGTCTCATACATCATACAATAAACTGCTGCCATTGTGGGACAGATTCCCATCCATATTTGATCAATGACTGTACAATAATGATGTTGCGGGTCTGCCGACGTGTACTACACCAGAGGTATCTGTACCACTTCACAGATCTGTGCTCCTTTTCAGGACAAAAGGCAGGTTTCTCAAACTGTTTTGGGTCCTACTCTACACAGGGCTGCCTACATTCAGCTGATCGAAAGTGATAAGCCATTACATTGTAGACAGAATTTATTTCAGTCACATGAGATGTGCAGAAGATTGCATGGACAGATGTGGTGCAAGGCAAGGTGCAGGTCTCTTAAGTGAAATGCTGCCCCCTGTAGGCAACCTAACGTTTTTACCATATTGTGTCGACTGCCATCAATGTGCAACTTTGAAAGAATAGTGTGTGAGAGAGAGAGAGAGAGAGAGAGAGAGAGAGAGAGAGAGAGAGAGAGAGAGAGAGAGAGAGAGAGAGAGAGAAAGAGATGCATGATGGTGGATATGGGGATGTACAGACCCTGTAAACTATGATCAGTGCATATTGGAATTAAACAAAATATGAATTGGTTACTTTATCATATGTCATTGGATGGTGTTATAGCTCATCCCGAAACCATCATAAATTATGCCCTTGCAACCATCTTCGGTTGTTGTGGTTTTTTTGTTGAATCCAAATAAATAAAACATCTATAGACACTGCCCAGGGAGGTTGTTTAGTCTGTTTCTTGTTGCTAATTAGGCAATAAAAGTCGAATTGAAACAGACATGAATATAACTCAAACTTATGACATTCATCTGTGTGAGTTGCTGGCCTCTGGTGGTGGTGGGGCCACACTTCACACCATTACTCTGCTTAATGCCAGAAAAGACTTGATTGCTTGCGATGACCCCAATAAATGCTTAATTGTAAGATTAAATAAAATAGTGCTGGATAAATAATTATATTGCATCATGATTTTGATGATTTGATAAGAAGCTATAGTGCTGAATGCATTAGACAACTTTTACATGTACTTAACCAAAGTCTTGATGTTATCCACATTTCCCATCTGGAATCAATAAAGTAGTATCTTATCTTATTTTACTTACTGAAGTTGTGTGCAATCTTCGCGTTGAGCATAATATGTTGCACATGTGATGGCTCTATTGCACCAAACTTTCCAAAATCTTGAACAGCAAATTGGTCGTACAAGCGCGCCGTGTCAAGTTCTGTCTTCTGAGCACTCCCATGCGTCCAAAATGACTTCTCAATCTGCCCAATAAAAATCACATCAATATTATACTGCGTTATTTTCTGTTTAAGTCATTGTGGACATTATGAAGAAGAAAGCGGGGGAAATAACAGCAGTCAGTGACACTATACTCAGAAACAAAGTAAAAGTGTGGAAAGTGATGAATGTATAGTAACATTCATCACATGGTAACACATTGTTTTACAAGCTGTGCCAATAGATACAATTGGATCAGGTATAGGGCTTGTACATCCGAATGCATCCTGGGACTTTTGTTGGGGATACTAATTTAGAGGACTCAAGAGTTGTAGCACTGTAAAATCCTAAATCAACGTAAACATACCGTGACCTAGGCTAATGAAAACTTTGTTTTGCCACGTCTGGCATGAGAAAAGCTGTGGCAGTTTCAAACCCAAAAATGTCTCACCATAATGACAACTAATTTCACGATTAGCTACTAAACAATGACCAAAAAACATTACAAGCTACATAATATAACTAACATTCCAATGTTCCCAAAATGGGGGCAGCCATTATACAAGCCCTATTGATGACTGAGTGATGATGATGTCGTACCTTATCGTAGCCAACAAGGTCCCAGTGGAAGGCCTTGGTGCGTGGTGCAGAGGGCTTCACCTTGGGTTTGAACGGTAATGGTGGTGGAGGAGGAGGAGGAAGAGGATGAGGAGGAGGAAGAGGAGGAGGAGGAGGAGGAAGAGGGATCTGAACACACGGGGGCACTACCTCCACCTGGCTACCAGGGACCGAACAGGGAGCAGGGCAGGGCTGGCTGACGGGAGAGTGGGCGGCGTTGGCGGTCAAGGGAGCGGGAGAGGTGGGTAAGGGTGTACGAGGGGTAGGTAAGGGTGTAGGAGATGTGGGTAAGGGACTAGGAGGGGTAGGTAAAGCTCTACGAGAGGTGGGTAAGGGAGTAGAAGTGGTGGGTAAGGGTGTACGAGGGGTAGGTAAGGGTGTAGGAGATGTGGGTAAGGGACTACGAGGAGTAGGTAATGGTCTAGGAGCGGTAGGTAAGGACGTAGGAGAGGCGGGAGAGGCAGGCGAGTCCGACGTGGGGACATCTATGGTGGATGGCATGGGGTCCACTCCTGGCAATGCTGGATGAGACTCTGGCTTGTCTGGGTCCGTGGGTACGGACTCAGTCTCACAAGATGCGTGCATCGAAATGAGCCGCGGTTTAGCAGTGGTTTTTGCATGTTCGGCTGGCAAATCATCATGATTCCCACTCCACACGCCAGCTGAAGGATGACTACCACCGCCGCCACCGCCAACAGTGTCTTCATGAGTGTTTTCATCGCTGGGATCTGCACCTTTAGAGTCCACTGGGAAGTAGCGTTGATCCTTATCTCCCGCATCTTGCTGACCGCGCTCGCCGCCGGGCGCTGAGAGATCCATGTCGGCTTGGATGAACTCAAACTGGGACTTCCTCTTCCAGTCCTTACAGAGCCTGTCGATGGCCTGTACCCAGGCATCCCTCTCCTGGACGATTGGACCCTTGGTTATAGTGATGGGCACACGGAATCTGCAACACAGTATGTGGGGATGTGGTGGTGGTGGTGGTTGGGGTTGGCTTATTGCTTTCATACTGGTATCTGCAAAATGTTACGTTGCTGTAAGATAGAGATCGGAAAGTAAAGGCATTTGATCTTATTGGACTTTAGTGGAGAATGAATAACAAAGACAAAAAATGCCTGTAGTAGCTCGGATCTAAAACTATTACTATAAATAACTACTACTACTACTATAAATAACTTTATTGTTTCTTAAAGGAATACGTCAACCTTTTGAGGCAGAGTCTGGGTCCCCACATTGAAATGAGTACATTGACACCAATCAAGAACGTATGTATCGCATGCATAAATACAATTTGGAAATGCTCTGAAGGTTTATAATCCCCACTTCACAGAAGCGAATGCTCGCAAGCGCAGCTAATGCAAATTGAGATTGGTGTCAATGTGGGGACCCAGACAACAGGCCTATATCCCAAAATGTCGTATTCCTTTAAAGGACAGCCAAATCCCAGCACCCCTTGGAGCTTGGTGGAGATGAGGAAGAGAGAGTTGAGAAGCCAAAATATCAACATATTTTAATATTACCCGCCGCTTAGCCAGCTCTACGCGGCCTACTCACTGATACTTGTTCTTGTGTGTGAGCAGCGTGAAGGTGTCCAGGCTGTAGCTTCGCTCCACGCACGTGTCTCCGTCCGACAGGTGGATGACTTTGGAGTTGCTGAAGGCGGGGGTGGACTCGCCCTGGGACGGCACAGCAGGATGTCCCAGGGGCAGCAGGATGAGCTGACCTGGGTGGAGCTGGGCTTCATACCTGGGGGGAGGGGACATCACCATATGTGACTTAGGATTTGTTCCCTCAAATTGGACATAGGCTTAATATTGGCCAGGGACATGATAACATGCTTTGTAACTGGTTTCATTTGAGGTAGCATATATAGGCACACTGAGCAAATAATACATGTGGGACATGATTTTGAGCTCAAGTTAGCTCAAGCTCAAGTTTATCTATCGTCAAGCGGGCTAAGCCGCTGGTGCTAATGCTGGTGGAAGGATTGAGGATCTGGGGTCGAGTCCTGTGGTGGCCAACTCGGGTGGAAGCAACACAAAGTACTTTGCCCGCATCAGTGCAAGCCTGCCCACTATCAGATACACTAGCACCTTGTTGCCTTTATATGAGGGGAGCACAAACATTCTTACAGGTTGAACATTTAAGCCTGCAAATGTGGAAATAAGCTGAAAGTTGAAAAAGTCATTTTTCACTTCTTTCCTGTTATGTGTGATGTAAGCAGTTAAACGGCCTATCTTTTAGAGATTCTATAAGACATTCAGTAGTATTTCCCAGAATATTTCCCAGAAATATTCTAGTATTTCCCAGAATATATCAGTTCCCATTATTTAAGTGGTAGAATTAGTGGTAGATAAAAAAAATAGGTCTTCACAAGATTTGTTATGAAACAGCCATGGCATTCACAGTTATTTCTACCTTGTAAATTGGTTCAATAGATAACGGAAACTTAAGCTAGTTGCATGATCTTGCTTCATTCAGAATTAATAATACAGAAAATGATCTCATTGTGAGTAACATGTTGGGTGTATGGTAAATAGTAAAAGTTAAGTGAACAGAGCAATACAATTGTACCGGTCCTTAAACCACTGAGCCAGAGATATTGCGAGGTTTTGGAGTATCGTGAAGACGCGTCCATACTTCACCCATTTGAATGACGCCAAGCCTCCTCTGTGAAGGAGCAGGAATCCCTCCAGAATGCTCTTGGAGGGAGTCGGAGTCTGTGGGTGGGCTTCTGAAGTAACCTCCATGGGTTGACTGTAGATGTTTCCAAAGATGATCCGATTCACAAGCTGCATAATCTACAATAAACCACACACCAACAACAACAGAGAATGGCCAAAAGGTACACAAAGAGAGGGTATTATTGTTATTCATAGAATCGGCTGATGATGAAAAGATTAGGAACAGTATGGTTTCAACCAAAACCAAAATAACCAGTTTTTATTTTTATCCTGTGATACCAGAGGACAATGGTTTCCAACAGGTATGGCAAGGCACGCATGCCATGCCTCGAGGCATGGCATGCGTGCCTTGCCTGGAGGCATGGCATGTGTGCAGGGAATTTCCTTGTGGGTTTGAATACATATTCCTGATATAGGTTACAACAATGCTAGTGAGCGAGTAAACAATATAATTAGCACTATTCATGGTTTGCTTCATTATTGATTAATTATTCCACATAGTGTATGTCTGTCTGTTTGTATGTATGTCTGTTTTTCATGTGCCTGTAGTGTGTCCACCATGTGAGTTTTTTTGTGCTGTGTGTGAAACATTGTGAAAATGTCCACAAATGTAATCCTAGTAATGTGTGTGACATTTGTTTTATGATCTTTAAGTTGGTTTGCCATGAATTTCTGGTATAGTAGGTAAAAGGGTAGGAAAAAGGTTGGGAACTGACTTTGTGGTCAGACTCGTGGCGCACACTTCTACCAACTACTTCAAGTACACTGGGGTGGCAAGAATTTTCTGACCTCAAAATGAGGTCACAGGCCGAAAAAAGTTTGGGAACCACCGACCTACGGACTAATATTCCTGAAAGCAAACCAGCCGAGCTGCACGGCCCATGGCTTGTTTCAGAGGGTTTGAAATGACCTGGCACCGTTGGCTAGAAGCTGACCTTGTGCTTGTCCTCCAGTGACGTGGCCTCCAGCTCGTAGTCATGGTGATCCCTGAAGGAGATTGTGAACCTGGAGCCCGCGCCGTCGTCGCAACTCTTTACCCGCGAGAACGCGAGCTGCCGATTGATTATGCCTTTCTCTATGCTGCACACCATCTGCGTCGTGAAGTCAATCTACAAATATATATATGTGTTATTGCGTTATTATTCACTGTAAGTTGCTTTGGATAAAAAAGCATCCACTAAATGATTAAATGTTACATTACTATTGTTGTTATTGGTGTTATTATTTATTTTATTTTATTATTTTATTTTATCCTGAGTGCTGAGTTTACTTTGTTCTTTCTTTGTCTTTCTTTTTGTTGATTTTCATTAATTGTACAGCGTTTCAAGTTTATGAAAAACGCTCTATAAAATAAACTTGATTAGCTTTATTATGGCAAACCAATTCAATACATGTGTCTAGGGGTTGCGTTTCACTTGACCAAAACCAGCTGAACTTTACTCAGTGAATGCTTTTTTGTATACATATACAGTGAAAGGCTCACTTGGAGGACTCGCTTTTGCCACCTGTAGCGGCCATGTTTGTGAATGCTGAAGTTGTACTGCGACGGCTGCTGCACCTGTAGCACCCAAAGCAAAGCGACTGTCAGACACTAATAACAGGTTCACTCACTGTGAACACCAAATCACCCAGTTGTAATTAATGAGTAATGAAGTCATTAAACAGTAATTAAGTCATTACACTTTTAAACACAGGAATCTAACACAAAGAGCAGCATATGTAAGGTGGTTAGGGTGTAAGATGTATTTTTAAAGGAACAAAGTACTGTATCTGTTGTTAAAACCTCTCTCCAAAACACCATGGTTTACGGTTCAACCGTCAAAAAAAACAACTCAGTATAATTAAGCGAGACCACATCTTATAACGTCTGTTTCCATTGTGCAATGAGCTGCTACACTCTCTTCTGCTACAGGGTGGAAGCAAATCACTTTGTTCCCCATTCTTATTTCCTACATAATAAACCCATTAACAAATCCAGTGTAAGGCTACTAGGCATGTTTGAGTAATAGACTAGCGATGAATTATGACCTTCGTAAGCTTGCTATTCATAACTTTGTTGGTAGGCCTATAAGTAAGCAGTTAGAGACATTTAAAAACACACACATACACAGATATATAAATACAAACAAAACATAACATTAGTTATGTAAATACAAACAAAACATAACATTAGTTATTACAAACAGTATAACAGGCTTATCTTGAAAGGTTCTGGTCTGTATTTTCTGTTTCTCTACCTCCTCTGCTTGGCTCATCTGCTGAAGCAACTGCTTCCCCGCTTCCCGCTTGGCCTCGTGCAGCGCGTCTTCGATAGACAGCTCGCCACTCTTCACCTTGTTCATGATGCTCAGCTGCATCTCGTTGCTCAGCTAACAGAAGAGCGCAGCACAGAAAACAGATTTAGTCACTGTGTGTTGTTTATTCATACATGACGTATTCATTGATTTGTGTGTCTATTCATTTTTTGTTTATTTGTTTATTCATATATTCATAAAAAAGAGAATTAACTGCTTTGTTAGATATCGGGTTTGGTGGTGGCCGTTGCGAAGAAGAAGAAGTGGTGGCGGGTGCGAAGAAGAAGAAGTGAGTGTGTTTTCAGACAACCAACTTATTGGTGGTGTCCAAGTCCTCTCCACCCTCAGGTTTTTGGCTACTGGTACGTCTCAGAGAGAGTTGGATATATAGCAGGAGTTTCCCAGCACTCGCTAAGCTGTTTAATACCTGGCTGCAGTCCTTGCCGGTATCATCACTTTACGCATACATGCAATTTGTTTCCATACACCGCTGCACAAGTGTCTGATATTTGTTGCGTCTCTTATATCGGTCTAAAGAGGGACTTCCAATCCAACATTTCCAAACATCATAGGAGGGATAGACTGAAATCACCATCCGACAATTAATTCAATTACGTAAACAGAAATGCACTCGCCATATAGCCTACTAATTCATGCTAGTCAACTTCTGACAGACAAAGCAACTGCAAGTCAACTTCGGACAGGCAAAGTAACCTTTTATTTGTTTGTTTGCTTGCGTGGTCTTGCAGTTCTCGCGTGATCTCGCGAATCCAGCCATCTCGCAGCGCTCCGCTGCTGAAGCGTCGGTCCCGGTGGGACCCGAAGCCGCGTGGAGGACGGAACAGAACCGCGTCGGATCCAGCGGAAGGCGTAAGATCTCGAGCATCGCGTGCATCGAGTCTACAGTATAAATATATTATAAACTAAACTTGAATGGTAAACGGTGAGTATTTAAAGTAGTCAATATGCCAAGTCATCTGCTCCAGGATGTCACATACTTGATGTCATTCATTCACCAAATAAATAACAATTCAATAACAAAAGAACTGTGGAATTCTATAGTAATTATGGACATGCATACTGAGCAAGAGAGTGGCGGCCCGATGGGCATGTGATGGGCGGGCCGCCTTGACCATCTTGCATCGGGGCCCGGCGTTAACTCGTTACGCCTCTGTATACTAGTGTACCTTATCTGAGGTACACTAGTATACAGGTAACACAGGTCTGAGGTACACAGGTCCATTCAGACGCCCGTGTGGTCCCATGTGGACGTGAACATTATAGGGGGAGCTTCTGATCACGAAATATATTTTTTAATGGCTTTCTTCCTGTAACTTCAATGAGATTGCAGTTTAAAATGTTGCTGCATGCACTTTTTAGATGATCCCTAAACATCCGCAGGAAAAGCGTAACACAGCTTGATATTCAAAGCCGTTTATTTGGAATATTATCGAAATAGTTTGTGATACTCAGTGACCCAAGAGTGTGACATATCGCCCAATGTCCAGTCATTACAACAACACTAATCTGAAGGAAATCGGTCCTCCTTCCGAGGAGCTATTGTGTTTTGCAAAGGGGAAAACGGCAAATGTCGAATATCAAACTAAAACCACCGGGTTGGTCTCGCTACGATGACTTCTAGTTACAATGCTATAAAGTGATTGTCAACAGTAACTTCATTTTGTATGTTTAACACTTGTAAGACATGCTAAGTATCCTATGCCGTACGTGTCATGTTGAGATCTTGTTGTTGAAGTCTTACCTGCGGCAGGTATTCATTGTCACTGTCCATCCTGGACAGATGGGTTTTCTTGGACCCTAATCCTTGCATCATGGATACCAAGTCCAAATCCTTGACTATGGAATGTGAAAACAAAATGATTAAACAGTCATTGCTGATGAATTAACTAATAACTCGCGGCTACTTAAACCTAGCCTTCCTTTTCAAATTCCACAAACGAGTGTGGGATCAAGTGTCACTCCTACAACGCAAGTAGGTTTGTGTTTTTGCACGCCCACAGACAGGACCAGGCGACGTGAACTACCAGCACGTTTCCACATGTGGAGACTTGTGGCTTGCCTGCTGCGCGTGCCATTCATGATGTGTCCAGGAGAGGGCGCTATTGTACCTCTCATGGGGCGATGTCAGGGTGCCAGTCTGTTTACTGTAATGTGCCGTGGGAAGTGGGGGTGCCGCGGGAAACGTCCCCCTGTCTATTACGCACTGAAAAAAAATTACATTAAACCTGGGAGATCTAAACAAAACACGGGCCGCCTCGATCACCAGCTTCAAGGGACTTGAGGCAGGATTTACAAATAAGACTCAATAGTGACATGACGGCCGTTAGGGTAACTGCAGCAATCAGCCAAGCCGGCGCGGGAGCGCGCATGAACTCTTCACAGCAGAGCAGCTGATTTTGCGATGCTGTTATTTACCGCTGTTTTCCTATTCATCCGCACTTCCAGACAGTCACCGGGGCTTCATAGTAATGTGTCCGAGG
>JAOPJI010000001.1:8892123-8903195 GCA_027122695.1 Merluccius productus | reverse complement strand
CACACACACACACACACACACACACACACACACACACACACACACACACACACACACACACACACACACACACTGAGCGATGGAAGAACAGTGAACAAAGCTGGACAAGGGACATACAGGGCATGTTTAAATAGCTCACTTCACAAATGAGAAATTCTCCTCGGCATGAATGGATGTCAAGAAGAGTGCTGGGTGCTTCCAACTACTGCCCTGTTCCACTCAATTATAGGCAAATAACATTGTTTACCCTTTATAAACATCGGCTACTATAGGTTCTGATTTCCCTAGCTCTTTAGATTGATCTCAAGCAGGGACAGAATGACCAGAATGTCCTCTACTTCCTGAATCTTTCACCATGAGAGTCCATAAGACATACTCTACTGTAATGAGAAATGGCTCCAATGTAACTGTGGAGCGTACTAGACCACCACTGCCCCCTGAGGGCCGCCCATACGAAGCAGGGACTTTATTTTACCGCATACTGCTACAATAGAAAATATACAATGTGATTATTTGCAGTTACAAAATATCTGCATTGACCTAAGTGCAACAACACAATGTGACACGAGTCCTTTCTACGCATCAACCCCAAAAATGCAATGTGGTCGAACGCAGGTGCCAAATAAGGTCAAATTGTCATTGGTGCAAACACAATTTTCACTGACAAAGAGAATTCATTTCATGCTTATGAGCATTTGGTATTGAGGCGCTAAATTGAGCCTGCATTATTCTTGTACTATGCAAGCAAAGATAAAGAGGCATTTATATTTTAAAACACATACTCCATATTCAGTACTGTAATTTGTGTGGTCGTTATTTCGGATGTTCCACTTAGCATCTATTTTAGCACAGAGGTTTAATTGTATGCTTTGACTCACACAGCATTTAACACTTCCCTCTCTGGACTGTTAACCCTTTTGACCCTGACAATAAAAAGCACAGAAGTTTGAAAAACAAGGAATTTCACTTTTAATGTTTCACAAATATTAAGTCTCTGCTTGGAATGCCATTCAGCAATGACATGAAATACGAGCTTTAACTGGAAATGTTTGCTTGTGTTTTGTCTTTATGAGGGGGGGGGGGGTAACGGAGTGTCAATTATTTCACTTTTTCAGGGTATTGTGGTTAGGACTGTTGTCAGGACAACATCCATTGATAGGGAGGAGCAATCCACGCTCCATCAATGATGGACATTCACATTGGCCACTCTTCTCAGTTCGGCTGAATCTCAGCTCTGTCAAGAGGAGGACCAGTTATGGCTTGGTGTAACAAGTCCGTAAACAAGGATAAACAAACAACACACTGGTGTGTCTTTGTAGACATTACATCCCCACTTGACCGGGCCTTGCCATGCCTTTGAAGACGCGTATTTTCCCTGCTCCACTCAGATCAAAACTGTAGTCCGTGGTGACATAGGGCTTCTCTCCCTCAAAGCCAGACTGAAAAAAACAGGAAGGAGAAATTAAACCACAGTGATGTGTTTGTCATCCATGCAAAATTCAAGCTCCAGAATTGAGTTTTGAGTCTTGGTTAATGGTCAATCTGGTTTCAGCATGTGAATATGGATACCGAATTATAAAGGAAGCCCTTCTCTGACCTGTGTTGTGAGGATGCAGGAGGGCAGGGAGATGGCCCCCAGGAGGAGACAGTTGACCTTACGAAGGATGGAGGGCTCCACGGGGGTGAGTAGGAAGTACAGGCCGCGTGCCATGTCGATGCCCCGGAGCACACCTGGCAAACATTACACATGTGCCGTATTTTTAAAAAGAGAGCTTCAAATGACATGGGTCAGTACACTGCTGACAAAGAGGGGATAAGAGGAGGACTGCTGCTAATGTACACAGTAAAGGTCCGGCAGGGTACTACTCACCCAAGCCCACACAGGGGCAGAGGGGTGCTTGGGAGAGAACTACGGGGCCTCCCTTGCTCGTCACCTTCTCCGCGAGGCAGCACAGCCCCACCAGGCTGGCATTGGCAGCATACAGTATGTGGCTGGGGGCCACCTCGCAATGGGTCACACCAATGGCCACAGCTGTATAAGGGACCTTTACCAAGTCAAAATAAAACAATACAAAACAATTTAAAAAATGCAAATATGTATATCCTGACAGCATACCAAGTTTAATATCTTTACCCCAGTTACAATCTTAAATAGCTTAACAGGTGCATTAAGCACAGCAACACAACCACATCCCTTACTAAAACTAGGCCCACAGTGAAATTGATTAGTTTAGTGCTGCGTATTTTAGAGGAAGTATGTAGTATCGTATGGGTGGTAGAGTGAACAAAAGTGTGTTGCATGTCAAATATAGAAGGACAGAGTGATCTTTTGCTCCAGCAGATAGTAGTACCTGGTATGGGGTGAGGCAGTGCAGCTGCCTGACCGGGCCTGGGTCAGCTTCTTGGAGTTGACTAAGGTAGGCCAGAAGAGTGAGCTCTCTGAGCTCATTGCTACGCTGGTGTTTCCTGGGAAATTAAATAGACAGGAGGTTAAAATTACATATTGTGGTAGAAGCATTGAAATGCTTTGCCTCGCCACTTTAGCTTCTTTTTTGTATGCATTGGATACTTGATCTATGAGATAAGATCCTACTGGAATTGCATTATGATCATTGACGGCAATGTGTCAAAATAAGTTGGTTGCACAATTAATTGCATGTTAATTGAACTTGTGATTTTGGCCTCTGCAATTAAAAAATCGTGACAGGTCACAGTTAATGCATTAAAAAAAATAAAAAATAAAACGTAGAACACCAGTTACATACAAATCAAATTACAAACCATTTCAACTCAGCAATAATTGCTGTAACGAATCACAGGCATTAGCGTTAAGGGCCATAGAATGTTGTGGCTGAACGATATGGTATAAAAATCATATTGCAATTATATGCAATTTGCTTTATGATTCACTATTAGTGGAAATTATCATTTTTGAAACACCATTTTTTCAAATCCTGATGTGACATTTGTTGGGGTCTGTACAAAAACATCTGGAGAAACTCTCTGCAGCACTACAGTACTTAGTATAATGTTGTTATAAATTAACATTTACACATTTTACCCGTATCAAAAAATTGCAGCTCCTGCGATTTGAATACTGCACATGGCCATATTGCAATTTCTATAATATTTTGATTTAATTGTTCAGCCCTACCGCTAAATATATGACATAAAGCAATGTAACATTGTGGCCAGGTTGGCAAATTGATCTGTTCATTGCAATGAATAATCAAAATCACAATATCGGGCAAAACAGTAGTCAGTAACGGTATGGCCGACTCACGATGCTCCCTGGCGTCCCACCCCCTGGAACGCGGACTGCACGGCGAGGTGGGCATAGGTCCGGGCGGGGCTGGGGCCCTCCGTGAACTCGTCCATGGGCGTGTGCGCCGGGGGCTTCGTGTGGTAACCCTGCGCCATCTGCAGGAGGTCCGGCGTGAGTGTGGGACACTGCATGGAATCGCCGTGGCCCAGTTGGACCACGTGGGACACGGGCAGGAGACGGAGCATGTCGACAAGCAGCTGGAACCCAAAACCTGTGTGGGACATGTGAGAAACGGGCGCCGTTATGCATATTTATTTTTACATGTGGACCTCCTGAGAAGAATCTCAACTCCGGGGGCCGGAGCCTTTTAAAATCCTCAGACATTGACCTTTGATCCAGCCCATGGTGTTGATGATCACGGGAGTGTCCCTGCACTGGGAGCGTCGGCTCCATAGGGACTTGAGGGACTCCAGGTAGCGGTCCAGGTCGGACTCGCAGGACGTCTGGCCATAGTAGATCATGTGTTCTGGCGTACGCTGGTGTGTGAAGGGAGGACCTTAAAAGAACACGCGAGTCAGTCCAGTGCCTTTCGCTTCCAAGAATATGCTATAGAAAACCAGTGCAAACTAACAGAAAGCTCGAGATCATCAGCCTACCCAAAAGTGGCTCCGTCACAGTAGACAAGGACAGGCAGCCTGACGGGGTGAATTCGGTTTGGCCCAGGTCACCCTCCAAGTAATCTATACCCGTCGTGCTGTAAAGGCAAAAGCATCCCATTGAGCTATCAGTGTTTCCCCTACATGCATCCAGCAGTGCCCCTGCTGGATTACTAGCGCCACTGCATTCAGTATATATGTATATGTGCCCCAAATGCTATTTGGTTTATTTAAAAACATATATATTTACGTGCCCCCTACTGCACCCCCCTCAATTGTTACATTGATATTGTCATTGGAGAAATATTGTGGAAAACTACTGACAGCAAAATAGTGTTTTGCTATGTAGGAATAAAACATGTAGGTGGCATTAGCTCATGAATGGCTTTAGACTTAATGTAGGAAGCATAAAGAGAAAAATATCCCATAAAACCTCTCTGCGCCCATGCACATCAGTGCTGTGCACATCAGCACTGCACATGCACAAGCACATCAGGACCATGCACGCGCACATCAGTACTGTGCACGCGTACGCACACATCAATATGGTGCACGCGCAAGCGCACATCAGTACCGTGCACAAGGACATCAACATAGTGCCTCACACGCACCTCAGCTCCGCTGCTGGAAACAATCGTAGGGGGAGACACTGAGCTATTGAACTTTGAACCTCGAAACCGAATGTCAAGTTATTATGAAATCACTCATGAACAAAACTATTGCAATTCAGCAATACCACGATTTCACTGTCAATACCCATTCAGAATTCTTAACTTTCACTATGGGCCAATGCACAGTTTATAGATTGAATTTCTGACTTTTAATGAAGAGTATACATTTAGTTTTGTGATTGAAATGTAATCCATTCTCAATTAGAGACATCCAAATTGGCTGTGTCAAAAAGAATATTGAAAGAAATACATAAAATGTTACAAATGTGAAAATTTGCTTCATCAGGTGTATTGTCTGATACAGATATCATACAGTCCACCACCCCTAACTTGCATTCATAATCAGTGCAGCTCTATGACCTAAATGAATACTTACTGATTGAGTAATGTATTGAGGAGGACGCGGATGAATGTGGACTTCCCTACATTCTTAGTTCCACACACGAGGACCACCACGCAACCGTCCCCGTCTCCTGGAAAGGACAAAATACAGCAACATGATTTCATCATGTGTTTCAAGGTGAAACCTTTTAGTTGATAGACCCTAGACAATGTTCCCTTAGCGCCTTATGGGTTATGTGTTTGTACCTCGGCAAGCATTGACCACCGTGTTGAGGGCCTCTCGGTAGCTCTGTGACATCGCCATGCCTTCGACGTCGCTGACCAGGGGAATCATTCCCAGGCCGTTGAGAGGCGTGTCCAGCACAGCTGACATGAGCTCACTCTACCAATCAGGACGGAGAGAAAGCTTTGCTTAAGACAGAGTCGCCAACTCATGTTGGCAACTCACCATTTGTGAAACCAAACACTTGCAAAGGGGTATGCATCTCCATAAGAAAATGTTGTTGCGGTATTAAACATGTTAAACATTAAATATTATGGTGAACTCTTAAATAAAATATATGGAAACCCCCACATGCAGTAAGCTAAATACAAAAACTACTTATGTTACACCCTATGCATCATCTCCAACAAGATGGATAACTAAATGGATAGGAATAATGACAGGAATTATACAATTTATTAACAAATAAACGAGTGGATCTCTGGCTGAACTTACCATAGGGGGGCTGAACAATTCACTGAGTTCTGTGAAGCTACAGAGGAAGCGTGTCAGAGGGGTTTCCATTGGTTCCAGAAGGATCACAGATGAGTTTAGGCTTATTCTTCTCAGAAGCCTTTTGCGTGACGCTGGAAAAAAGACACATTCGTTATACGAATATGTGTTTGTTATACGTTGGAGAAAAGTTAACAAAATCTGCAATGTCTCCTCCATGGTTGTTCCTACACATTCAGAATCATCCCTGCTTTGTCGATGCCGTTAATAGGAGGCCTGCTTCGTGCATGTGTAAAATGGATATTTGAAAGGCTCATTATTAGGGTTTTGTATTCCTCTGTAATGTAGCAAATATATAACAAATAATGTTATTTTTATAACACTCTCTCGGACCTGGAACTCCATTTCCATTTCCTGATGCACAAAAAATATATATTGAAATGATTCAACTGATATCATAAACGTGCAACAGTTAGTATACTATGGAAGGACTTGAAAGGACAACTATAAGGTGACTAGGAAGATCTTTGGTCAAAGGCAGCCCTTATAGCTAGAGAGCACATCATCCAACCCACCTCACACAAACTAAACAGATATAAACTACAATGTTTTTGTATATGCTCCGGAACAGCTTGAGAGAAAAACATTGAATGAAGAGTACAGTATGAATAGTAAAAGCGAGTGCATGTATACTGTGACTGAGGTGGAATGTAATTGAAGTATAACATCATATGGGTGGAAGAAGGAGGTGCACATTTTTACCAGGCGTAAGATACTTGCGAAGGATCGCCGTGGCCTCCATCCCCTCGTCTCGGGCGTCATCGGTGCTTCCCAGTGCGGTGACTGTCAGTGGGCAGTGAGAGGCTGGAGAGAAGAGAGGATATGGCTGCTGTCCTTCTTCGATGGTGAACCCCATTACTTCTACACGGCCATACAGGCAGGTCAAAAGGCACTTCCCTCGGAAACAGAGCGTCTGCAGCAGAGGCAATATGAAACAGTTGATTTACCATGTAATAGGCATTGACAAAATGAACTTGTTTAATTCACCCGAATACAAAAAGTTGTGCAAGAATTTGAATGGTCACCTAAATCTAGTGCGTCTATCTCATAATGCTTTGCATACCTGAGCCTTTTGCATGACCAGCACTGCATGATTTCGGTCTTCATCTCTCTCTGCACAGTAATGAAGGGACTCTCCCTCCAAACGCCCCGAGCTCACAGTCTCTATGCCATCCGTGGACTTCTCACCATTCCCATGTGTGCTCTCGCCATTGGCACTCCATTCTTCGTCATCAGACTCATTGTCCATTGTAACAGCCGCACTCCCGTTAGTATTTGGATATGATTTCTCACACTCGTACGGAGTGGGGGTGTTTTTCTTTGATCCAGAAATGGTCTTGGCTTTCTTTTTCAGCCTCTTCACTTTGGGTTTCTTCTTAACTGCTGCTTGGTGCTCCTTGATCAGTTTGACCATAACTGGACTGGACGTGAGCTCAGAGGAGTTCACTGGAGGTCTGCAGCGCTTGGCCTTGGTGTTCCTCCACTTGAGGGAAGCCCCATGGCTCTTTTCTTGAGCCACTTTGTTTACCTTCATGTTTCTGCAGGCAATGCTGCCGCCAATGCGCTGTCACTGAAAGGGGGAAGGGGCACGCTAGAAAGAGAAAGCAGAGAGAGATAGTTTTCAAACAGTACTTCTCTTATGATCGCCTCGTATGTTAATATCTATGTTATAACAATTTACCCCGCACCCTGATAATTACATTACAGCGTAACCTCAATAGATTATTTTAACACTGTGAGCACATAATAAAGCCACTTAAACAATGCAAATACACAACAGCTGCACGTTTGTTTTAACTCGAAGACAGAAGATGGTCAGGTTATTCAATGGGAGCTGTCTACTGGTAAACAATGTAACCTCAACCTCTCGATCGGCGTTATGTTGTCAACACTAGCTAAACTAGCATACAGCAGCCAGGGGAAACACTAACGATTATGTATTTCCCTAGTATTAAAAAAAACTAATTTACCGCAATGTCGTCACAGGCATTCAATTGCCGCCGATCCCTTTCAATGTGATTTTGATTATGCACACTCTATTATATGAAGGGGGACCATGAGCTAGCTCTTCACACGTTTTACAGCCTAGTATGCTACAAGTTAGCCATGTGAAAGAAACAGACACGATCTTCAGATGGCCGACTACCCGTTACGCGGAGTTTATTTCCTTACAGCCCTTATTCGCTACATCTTTCGTATTTTACTAAAGGCATACAGATGCGAAAAAAATGCTAACACGATTATACTAGAATATATTTATTCAAGCTGGCTGAAAGTGTCAATATTACTAAACAAATAGCTATTTTTATGGACAACAATAACATTTCGCAGAGTTTGTTAGTGACCAGCGTCACATCCACTTCCTTTTATAAATTGAAGGGGCCTACTCGAAACAAGGTACACATGTAGCACAACGTTAGCTACTTTGTTAATTTATTTGCACATAATTTGAAGGTAAATAACGCACTTAACAAGTTAATATTAACGGTGATTGAAATTAGACTACCGTAAAAGTCTGAAATGAGGCCGTCCAATGTGTAGATCGTTAAGGGAGTGTCTTTAAACATATGCGGTACGACATAACGTCGAGATGAGCGCCTAGCTAACGTTAGGGGTTTGCAACAATTTAGAGAGAAAAGAGAACCAGACCAGAGAAAAGACGTTGTAACGTCTTGAGTACATAGTTAATATGTATGCTAACATAACATATATATATAGCATTTAATACTGCTATAAAGCGAGTAGGTTACCCTTTGCAAATCGGGAAAATGTATAAATGCTCTACTTTTTAAATCTTAAAATATAATATAGGCAGGGCATAACGTTTATTACAAATTATACTACTCGTCTAATATCACCTACGCCGAGTCGTTTTAAAATGTACCCCGATTTCGTCTTAAATTATTAACGATTATTTTTTAGTTTTTTTGGGGGGGGTTATTGTTATGTTCATAACGCATCATCCATGTATGTTGTAGCGGTTTCCAGGGCCCACGGGGTGCCTAGCAACAGCACCCCCAGCGGAGAGCCATGTCCCCCGCGGACGGCGGCCACGCGCACCGCGTGCTGAGCTCCCTGAACCAGCAGAGGGCGCTAGGGCAGTTCTGCGACGCCGCCCTGCGTGTGGGAGATGGGGTGGTGCACATGGCCCACCGCAACGTCCTGGCCTGCTTCAGCAAGCTGTTCCAAGACGACCGCGTCCCCAGCAGGGAGGTCTCTCTGCACAAGTGCCCCAATGACGGGCTGGAGCTGGTGCTCGACTACGTGTACACCGGGGAGCTGGAGTTGAACGCCTTGAACCTGCAGAATGTGCAGTGTGCCGCGGCCTGCCTGTGTGTGCCGCAAGCGCTCGCACTGTGTCGGTCCTTCAGTGAGGGGTCGACAGAAACTGTGCCAGTGAAGCGCAAACGAGGAAGACCTAGGAAGACGTCCCTGCCGGTTATCCAGTCCTTTTGTTCACTAAAAGAGGAAACAAGCACATGTGAGCCATGCGCAGATTCGTCCAATTCCATCACCAATGACACCGCAATGACCGGTTCCCCTGCGACCACAGTCACCGCCGTTACGCGCTCGGGTCGCAAGGTCAAGGGCCCTCGGCGACTGCTGGGGGAAAGCCCAGCTCTTCCACCCCCTGATAACGGCAGCACAGGAGCCCTGCGTGTCCCAGTGGAGACAACCAATCACGATGCTCCTAGTGACCCGAGTCCTGTCCAGTCTAACAGAGAAACACAGGTGGATTATGTCATGATCACTTGCACCTTTGTTTGATGCATAAGAGCTGTTGCTATTGTACAATGAGTCATCATCAGCAATGTATTGTAGTTTTCATGAGTTTGTAATTGATGCAATTGATTATGAACATGTGTTTGAGTGGCGCACTGTTGTTCCAGGTGGCCTTCAAGGACACCCCGGGTCATGATGTGAGTCAGGAGGAGGAGGCGGACGACGAGGACGGCGGCGGCGCTTTTGAAGTCGACGAAGACTCGGACGAGGAATACATCCCCGCCGCCGAGCCGAGCTCAGTGCCACCGTCGGGTCGAAGGAATAAAGTCAACAGGAAGGCGGAGAAAAAAGAGAATGGCGAGGCCACGGAGGACGACCCCAAAAAGGCGTCTGTGCAGTGTCCCGTTTGCAACAAGACCTTCCGCAGTAAATACTATCTCAAGGTCCACAACAGGTATGGGGGTGGGGTCACAGATGGATATCATCTGCGTTGTGCGTGTTTTAGGGTGTTGTTGTGTAGTGATTTGACTCTGTCCTGGTTGTAGGCGCCACACAGGCGAAAAGCCATTTGTGTGCAGTAAGTGTGGGAGGCGGTACTTCAGGAAAGAGAACCTTCTGGAACACGAGGCCAGAAACTGCTCCAAAGTGGTGGTGAGTGACCGCGTGCTGAAGGTTGCAGAGCTGTAAGCATTTGCAATTCAAAAAAGGTTTTTTATGCAGAAAACAGGATGGATGATTTTCATCTCGTTGGCTCTCTGTCTCTGTCTCTCTTTTGCATAAGTGCAAACAAACTAATGCAAATTCTAAGTAAACGCATCTGTGTGTCTGAGCCTCTCAGACACACAGATGTAAATTTGATTGTTGTGTGTGTGTGTGTGTGTAAACTTTAAAAACATATAGCTCCCCTAGCTTTAAACAGAATTGCATATTGTATATTTTAGGGTTATGTTGTTTAGACATTTTAACAACCTAACAATTTATCTTGATGTTATTCATTTTGTTTTGTGGTTATTTTGCAGACATATCCTTGCACAATATGCACCTCGGTATTCAAGAGAAAGCAGGAATTGCGTTTACACATTATCTCCCATACAGGAGACATGCCCAATAAGGTATCAACACCTATTGATTATTATAACATTGATCATTAAATACTTTATATTACGTTCATAATATAATATGTTTAGAAATAACACAACCAAACGTTTGGCACCTGATTCAAACAAAATCTGCATATCCATTCCAGTGTGCGTCATGCACTGAGCAGTTTATGCACAAGAGGGATCTGACGATGCACATGATCAAGATTCATGGCTTCCCAAAACCACATGCAGTAAGTTTTATCTCAAATGTATTCACCTTATTATTCACATTACGGTCTAACTTTGCATTTTGAATTTGGGTTGATTATCACATGAAAGCAGAGAATACCCTGAGGCACTTTGTTTTGCTCATGTTGTGTGAATCTTCTTCCCACAGTGCGCTCAGTGCACCAAGTGCTTCCTGACGCGCACAGAGCTGCGCGTGCACGAGGCCGCCAAGCACCGCGGGGAGAAGCCCTTCGTGTGCGAGGAGTGCGCTCATCGCGCCTCCAGCCGGAACGGCTTGCAGATGCACATCAAAGCTATTCACAGGTGCTG
>JAOPJI010000001.1:8860863-8871079 GCA_027122695.1 Merluccius productus | reverse complement strand
ACACACACACACACACACACACACACACACACACACACACACACACACACACACACACACACACACACAATGGCACACTTGATGCACATGGTACTATATCACCCCTTCGGGACAAGTTTGGAAGTGCCGATGTTGATTAGCATAGCTTTGAGTGGGCCAAGTCTTTGTCATGCGTTTGCCACTCTGAATCAAGTTCAACATCCGCTGCCACCGGGCTGTCACCGCGGAAAGATTTGCCACGGATGAAGTTGATTTGCATATCAAACCAAGGACCTCATGTGGCCCAACCTCCTCATTTGCTCAGAAAAATATGCCCACACCTGCTTCAACATGATCAGTAAGACCCCTCTTCCCCATCCCCCCACCATAACCCCTCATTCATTTGTAGATTGTGGGTTGCAAAAGCATAAAATAATCTTTAACAGACATGTGCTGGTTTGTTGGTTAGTGTGACTAACTGAACGAGCTGATGTGCGCTCCGCAGTGGTCCTAATTACCACATTAATTTACCATTAGCGCGCACACGACTATGTGTATTTTCTCTTCCCAGTAAAGCAGCGTGGCGCACTGGAGCTCTAAATTATTCAGAGATGGTATACGACTTGTATTCTTTCTGTGACTCCATGAATAATTAACAGCCTGGACAATTAAATGTAAAGGGGTTAATCAATGTTTAATTCTGCCAAACATATGAATGAGGCCGTTCAACAAGCGAGGATCATGAATGTCTGCAAATTGTTCTATATTACATCCTCTATGGAAATGGATGTTTGTTTTCCCAAGTTAGTATGTTGTTGTGAGTATGTATCCACATTGAACATTAGCCCCAAAGCCGCGATGAGTATATGAGAAATAATGCAATCGAAACAGGTCAGTCGCTCTTATGGATCCGGAGCTGAAAGTGCAGCGATCGATAGCAATACAACGTAGACCCGTCTCAACGGTATACAGCGCCTCCGAGCCACTCAGCGCCAGCAGCCAATGAAGAGATTTGACGCTTTCATTGGACTCCCTATGGCGTGAGCCGATACATTCACACACCAGTAGTGTGTCCATTGTGAACACGACGCAAAGGGGCGGCTGACCAATGTCAGCATGGTGGGTAAATAAAGGAGGAAGTCCCTATCAGCTGCAGCAGATGCACAAGGGTAATGGACTTCTTTGAAGACCATAGCCAGGAACAATGTGTTGTTTTTTTTGTGCCTGTTAATCACATTTGGGGCCTGTGTATATCCAATCTCAGGAAACACAGGAGATCAGGGTCACGCCAGGGCAAGAGGGCACCAGTGAGTTTTACATCCCATCCGTCTACTGAAGATAGTAAGAGAAAGACAGCAGAAATCCCCACGCATTCAGATTGGCATGTAATTATTCTTCCCATTCCTGGTTGAGATTATTAAATTACTTTTGATGAAAAGTTAATTGAGAATATCATTAGATGTTTAAGGTCATGTAAATCAACCTGGAGATCGTCACGACGCGATGGAAAAAGTCAAGTCAATTAGTGTGAGCATTTCTGCACACAGTCCGGCCGAAAGTGACTGTACAGAGCGATGGGAGAGTCAACACATTACATTATGCACCATGGTGGTGGGGGAAACACCTACAGAGGCGGTAGTAAGAATGCACACACACACGCGCACACACACATGCACGCACACACACACACACACACACACACACACACACACACATAAAAAAGAAAACACACACACTTAGCCTTCTTGCAGTGTGGTAGTAACAACACTCAGGATGGTGTTGATCCCCATCACAACACTTGTGATGGGTGTCAAGTCAGTGTGGGTCCTATATAGTCACAGGTGGCTTCAACGCAACCCCCTCACCCAGGGGGGCCCGGCGGACCTCGGGGGGACAATAAGAGAAGCGACCTGAGAAAAACAAGCCCAGTGGTCCTCATAAAGGCGTTGGGGGACCAACTGCCTGTAGGAGCAATGTGGGGGGGGGGGGGGATAGAGAGGAGAGAGAGAGAGAGAGAGAGAGAGATGGAGAGAGAGATGGAGAGAGAAAGACAGATAGAGGGAGGGAACCGATACAGAGAGTGAGAGAAGGAGTGAGCGAGATAGGAACAGAGAGAGATGGAGGGAAGGCAGGGGGAGAGAGAGACGAGGGTGTGTGAAGAGGGGGATGGAAGATTGAGGAGGGAGGAGGGATTAGGGCTTAGCCTCTTGTTGGCATATTGAGTGTTGCCGAGTGAACTCCTCTCTTGGCTTTTATTTGGCGTCTTTCTTAAGAAGAGACATGATGCAATAGTTCTGTCCCTGGGAATACCTGGAGGCATGAGTGATTCATTAAGCCCACACACACACACACTGCTGTGCACATGCGCCACCCACAAACACGTGCACACACACAAACACACATGCACGTGAATAAAGGGATCCAAATAAACATATCTTGGCTCTGGCATTTCACTTATATTCACGTGAAGATGAATTTGTCTTGCATCCAGTCACACACCACACCGAGAGGCACAACAGGCAAACACAAACACACACACACACACACAAATAACTGCACGCGCGCCGCTGAAGCCCCCGCGAACGCACCATTGTGCGCTGGAGAAAACCCCCGCAAGAAGGGGGGAAGAATCGGCGAATGGACGGTGAGGACATGTTGCATTTGTCTCGTGTATCCCACACTGCCGCTCGTGTGGGAAGAGCTCGTCCCCTCAGATGAGCACACACACACGCACACACATTCACACATACACACATACACACCACGACCGAGGATGCAGCTGAGAGCATGAGTTCCGACCGAGCGCAGGATGACATGGTCTGTCAGAAAGCGGTGACCCTAATTCTTGACCTCTGTCTGGCCGACGGTGAGCTGCTCGACCAGGACACCTGCCAGGACTTCTTCTTCCTGTTGTCCAATCAGAACTCGGACCAAAAAGAACCAGGTAAGTGTTTCTTAATGTGTTGGTTTTGTCTCCATGAGTTATGCTGGTGAGTGCTGGTGCAGCTTTTATCTTTCTCCTCTCTCTCTCTAGGATCTGTCCCCTGTATGCCTCTCTGTTCCATTTCACCAATTCTTGGATGTTACCGGTAGTTTGCATGCAGATACAATGCTCACATATTCCTCTGACAAGTACACCGTTCCTGCTTTTCACGAGGTTAAAAACATCTTACTACAGGGTTCCCTTGTGCTCTCCATATGCACTTGATTGTATTCAGCCTTAATGAGTTTTCCGACCTCGAGGCGAGACAGCAATAGTAGTATATAACCGATTCGTCAGTTCCTGTGGGTGACCACAGACTCGGTATCATTAATAGATAAGCCTCGGGGCTAAATATCGCCAGCTGATGTCACCCGGACCACCTCGGGTCCACCGGCAGAACGAGGAAAAAGCTTCCCACTGATAAATTATTCTTTTCATGTTTGGCTTGGATGACACTCGGGAGGAACTTGTTTAAGAAGTTCCTTCGCATATTAATAGTAAGGCATCTGCCTCATCCAATCCGGCTTCGGCCCACTTCAACTAATCTCGTAATTATTCATGAGGGATGTTTTGTATTTATAATTTAACTGTTATTTATCCAGCTGAGACTGGCTGAGCTCCAGGGTTCTTCCTCTGCAAATCCCACATTCGTGTTGCAGAGCAGAAGCGTAGTGCCAGACTCTAGGTGGGAGGAGACTTTGTAGTAGTGGACTTGTAGTAGATCTGTGAGAGCTGTTCATGTCAAAGATTGCTCAACTTTTTTTATGGACATATTTTATTAATTGAACATGGTGACCGTGTTTTCAACTGTGAAGCATAAATCATTTATGGGCATCTGGGGACAGTGTGCTTATCAAACACTAAAAGCAGATAATTTCAAGTCTTAAACTAAATTGCACTCTTGTGTCTCGTATGCTCAGCAAATAATGGAGTAGGATCCCGATGAGGATCATAAATAGTCCATCATTCCACGCCTCTGCACTTGGTTTCTCCACTGAAACACATGCTCGTTACATGGGTTCGTCGCACTCAGATGTCCGCGTTAACGCGTTAGTGCAGTGGATTAGAAGCGGTGGTGGGCCGGTTCGGAGGGGGGTGTCGTGCTGTGACACGAGGTCTGCAGGCAGGTGCGGAGAACATGTCATTCAAAAGGAGGAGCCGGGCCAGTATAGCCCCCCCCACACACTCCCTGCCTTCCTGTTTACAGACTGCATGTCACACCATTCCTGACCAAATCTTCTGTCACCTCACATCATCCTCAGTGGCCGAATCGGAAGGCACGCACCAACGCCAGTGCCGCCAGCGCCGGCTGCGGTGCCGCGGGGACATTAAATGCCATAGCATGTTACCCGGGCCGTCGCTGTGAATCTCTTCTGCCACATGGAATCCAAACACAAGCTGCTTCTCATATTGTGGACAGGGACATGCAGGGGTAGGGGGACAGACAAACTGTCTCCCCGTGTGTATTTTAACACGGCGCACACCCTGCAGAGGGACCCGAGTGAGTGAGTGATGTGGTCGTGCGCACCCTGCTCATCCATGTGAGAGCTTCAAGTCGACATACAGGAGCGGTACGGTTCTGCTGAATATTATGTGGACCTTTTGTTTCATTACTTCCTTCCAAAGTAAAGTTCTTTGTTCCCAAGGACGAACGCAATTGTGTTATGTTACTAATGTGAACCTTTATGTGAATTATATTAGAAACAATATTAGAAACTACTTCTTTCAGTTGGGGGGGGGGGGGGGGGCGTACTTGCCAACCCTCTGGATTTTCCCAGGAGTGTCCCGGTGTACCTGTCCTCTCCTGGATGCCACCGGAGACCACAGTCTTCCGCAGTTCTCCCGAATTAGGAGAATATCTGTATTTTTATTAATTGTTTAAATCTGCCACTTGTATCAATGTGGCTCGTTAACAAGGATTGTCTGTAATATTTCGATATGAAGTTACTGACGCAAACATAGCGCAACGCGATGAGACACCTGTTAATTACACCAGCAATTACACCTCTATCAGGTGTAATTGCTGCTAGTGCTAGCATAGCTACACACCTCAGCAGCGGCGCGTGAAGAGAATGGTGGCAAAGAAAAATAAATACTCAGCAATCCTGGTCATATTATTTATATCTATATGTATAACATGGATGTATTTTGAATGTATAAGGATGTTTTTTTAAGTCTACACTATAGCCTACTGTATGTCAATGGACTTTTATGGATATATATAAATATATATATATATATATTTTTTTTGTAATAAAAAGGTTTTCAAACTGGTTTTCTGTCTGCTGCTTATTTTGTGATTCACACCCTTAAATATTCACTAGAATGCAGGAAATTAAGTCTGTGAAACTACTTTTGTTTTCTGTTGGAGGACCCCCAGACCCGATATGTGGTTTCAGACAATCTCCCTTCTGAGGGCTCAAGTTTGGCAAGTATAGGCAGAGGGGTGGGGTCATTGTGTTTTCTGCGCTATGGTATGTTGCTTTTCTCTTTCCACCCAGCCCGTGGGGAGATGGAGACGGTTTTGGTGTTGTGGGCCTATATGCCACATAATGTTATTTTCCCTTCTCAGTGAGAACATAAAAAAAACAACATGCGCATTGTAAACAAGCATATCTATGACAACCACAAGCAGAAACCAATGAATTTTAAGTAAGCATGCTAATATACACCTCTTCTGCTGTTGGCTGCCCGATTCCCCCGACCACAGTCTTCCATGGTGATCAGCGATGATAACATTAATGGGTATCTGGGAGCATTTCGCTAGCAGCCTGTGTCTTGATATAGCTGAGAGATTATAGCCTTCGCCTTGACTCTGTAATTTGGTGAATCAGCGCTGTCGCTGGCGACGACAGCACGGACACCCGTGCTTTGAGTGTGGAGGGAAACGGGGGGCTTTTCAGCGGCGAGATAAATCAGAGAGTTTACACCAGCATGTCACACTCTGCTGAGGAGACATTTCCCACTGATTCCCACTTTCCTGAGATATTGATATTCACTCCGGAGTCCTGATGCCAACCCTC
This sequence comes from Merluccius productus, assembly GCA_027122695.1. Lineage (NCBI taxonomy): Eukaryota > Metazoa > Chordata > Actinopteri > Gadiformes > Merlucciidae > Merluccius > Merluccius productus. The sequence continues at coordinate 8,865,094 of JAOPJI010000001.1, read as the reverse complement.
TCTACTTAAACCTGTGTGAGCCATGGAGTGGCAGAACGTATGTATAGTCACGCACACACACACACACACGCACACACTCGTTTGCACACACACACACACACACACACACGCTGGCACGCACACACACACACATGCACTACCTGCATGGTCACACACATACAATCACTCACACACAAATATTAACTGTGTGTGCATGCACATACTTAAGTACACATGATATGTACACACACACACACACGTGCCTACACACACACACACATTACCTGTGCGTGTGTGTGTGTGTGTGTGTGTGTATGTGCACACATACCTATACAAATGCAGCAGCTTCAGGTGTGTGGGCTTGAATTGGCAAGGCTCATTTTGATCGCATTATCACTCACATGCCCGTCTCGTCTTGAGGTTTATTAAGCAAAACCCCGAGCTTGCGGAGGACATTACCATCCCCTGATTGCTCATTTAGGTCCCACTAGTGAGCTTCTCTGGTCCATGGTCTCCGTGAGGGGGGTGGGGTGGTAGGGGGGAGATGCTGCATTGCAGGTCGAATGCAATCCAAAAAACAAGCAAAACAAGAACATTAACTGCGCTCGTGAGATTAAAACCCCCGAAGAACCGCTGGGCCTTTCAATAATTCATGTCTATAGTCTACTGTCTCTCTTTTTTTTCACTGCAGACAACGAAAAGAGAAAAGAACCTTTAGTAAGCAGTTCTATGGCACTGCTTACCAAAGGACAACATATGGATGTGTCCGCCGTGCGCGCCTAAGTGGCCGTGACAGCGAAGCACCTCTTCCAAGAAGCCATCACGTTATCGCTGGTAATCACCAGAACAATAAGACATGTGTAACACTTTTTGTTTTGTGCACTCAAGCAAAAAAAAAGTTATAGCGCCGTTGTTTTCTGTTAGGGCTACGAGACGGACAGCTCAGACTGGAACCTTGTGCTCTATGCCTTGGCTTCTTATCTGGGTGAAGGCAGGTGACGAGGTTATCTGGAGGAAGGCTGTTCAGAGGGAAAGTGGCTGATCTACCGTAGCAAATAATTGCAAGGATGTTCTCATTAAAATTAATGTGCTGAAGACAAAACGCCCCATGAACTGACTGAATACCAATCACACTTTTTTCTTCTTCTTCTGACAAGCCTGTGAAGCAACCTGCTCGTGAACAGCATTTTAAATTGAAACGCCTTCTTCCTTTCCGTCTCTGGAGGGCTCTCTCTGATTTTCTTTCTCCCACCTACAATTTAATTTGAAAGATCAATAGCTGCTGGGCTGTCCCTGATGGGGCTTATTTTCAGTTTTTTTTTGTTTCCCTTTCCCCGAACACTGCAAGGCTCCGGGTACTGGTATCATGAATGTGAATCTATTCCCTGTGAATAAGAAATATATAAAAGATAAAAAAAGCAAACACAACCAACTTGTTCCTGGTGATGCGATCTTACATGAATGAGGAAACATGAACACATAATACCACACCATTCTGCTTAACCGCAAAGCGTTTGCAGTGACTTAAAGCTTTTTCTTTTTTCATTATTTCTTTTTGAAAATTAATTAAGGTCACAAATGACATGAGAGGGTTATGTGATAAATAATGTAGAATCCTGCTGAATCCTGTGGCCAGGCCTCCACTGGGTTTATTGATTTAGGAATCAGGCCCCAGGCAAGCGCTGTTGTGCAAGTCTGACATTATAGGCAGAGATGCAACCCAGCAGGGGAGCCGGCACCTTAATGTCACTAGAGTATCGCCCAATGCACTGTTCATTCCCAGCCTCTGTATTGAGATTTGAGGGGACATTTTGGCCATGTTTTTTTTAACTTTATTTGAAAAGTAGAAGAATTTGTCCCTCGCCTCTCTTTGGTTTCTCGTACTCACCAGACACACTTAACAGTATTTAAGCTCTCCGCTCACTCTTCTGTGTTATGGTAATGCAGTAAACTCCTTACGTATCCTTGTACGATTTTTTTCTTCATTGCCAACGAGGCGCTTTGTCTTTGTAACTCCATGTGTCGTCTGTCTCACTGAGAGCTTAAAGCCTCTGGGACGGACGCCGCTGCCACTCACTGAGCTGATGCCGTGGAAACACGGAGACACAGGCGCTGCTCTCTACAGTTCATCACAAGGACTAATGAGCGATGCAAAGGTTGCATTATCTGTTGTTGTTGTTCTTTTTAAGCCAAGGCAACTTGCTACTTACCTGTGAATACGTTCAACTGTCACTTCTTTAACCTGGAAAAACATCACCAAGTTCAGAACTCCCCAACTGATGACTTTTCAATCGCAAGGGGGTGTAGAGTTTAAAACCCAACCTTCACTTAAACCACTATGGGCCCTATTTGAACCATCTGAAACGCATGGTCTGAAATGCTCGGTGCAGGTGCATATAGGGCGTGTCCCAATCCACTTTTGCTATTTTAACGACGGAAAAATGGTTGAAGCGCCAGGTGCACAATCCAAAAAGGTTGTACTTAATCTCTTAATTAATCATGAGTGTGTTTGGGGCGTAGCATGCAATAAACCAATCATAGTGTCATCTCCCATTCCCTTTAAAAGTCAGATGCGCTTGCACCTTGGCGGATTGCTATTATGATGGCGGATTTTGCCAGGCGGGAAGAAGAACGATATTCAGGCAAGGAGACGGATCTGCTCGTGCGCGAAGTGAAAGCGAAGCACAAAAGCAGACCATCTAGCAACTGGTTGTTGATAGTCTCTTTAAATACCCATGTGTATTGCCACAATTGGCAAATAATTAGCCAGTTTCATTCGTCATTACTGCAAGCTAATTCTGATAAATATGACAATGGCAGGGTTGCTCCTGGCCACATGCCACCTAAGTGGCTTTTCCTGGGGCCCGCCGGACACAGGACAGGGGGTAGATGTTGTTGCAAGTATATTTATTGGAGATGGCAGGTGGTATTTGCCGAGCCGATGTTACAAGCTGCCATGACAGTCGCTCCTCCCCGAGTGTGTGTGGTGATATCTGGTTTATCCTGGGTGCCATGATTGCTCTGCACCACAGGTGTGCAGCCCCACCCAGACCCAGAGTCTCATCAGTCTGACTCAGGCCAGGAGAGGCTGTAGCCATCAACAACACCAGCCATCAACAACACACACTCTACACACACCCTCCACAATGTCTAACCACCATGTATTTTTTAAAGAAATATCTTGATGTACACAATTATAATCTTTCACATTGTAATCTTATTTATTTGTAATGGTTTGCATGTTTGTGCGCTGCTGCGCCTCCCTGTGTGTAACAAGTAGAGCGTACGAGCATTGTGCACCCACCTATACGTGCGCATCGCTAACGCGCCCTTAAACTAACAGTGAAACACCACGCCGTTGGCTTTCGACCAGGTTTCTGTTGGTCAATTGTGCAATTGCTTTTAGTTGCCTCGAGATAGCAATACGCTAAGAATATGCCTGAACATGCCTAATTTTCAGACCAACACACCCATGGACGCACAAAGGAGCGCAAGTGCATTTGCTATTTAAACAACGTGGGTGCAGGATGGGAAAATTATAACTACCTCCGTCTGAAACTAGCAAAGACACTTGAATCGTGCTTGGCTCCGCTCTGCGCTGGGTGTAAGATGGGGTCATAGGATTCAAACTACAAGTTTCCTAGGTATGTGAGATTTGTAAGACCTCACAACTGTTGCCTGTAGATTCACAGCTGTGGAAAACGTTTCATTGTCTACCCGCTCTGTATTAAGACAGTAAAACCTCTTAATGAGGTAGAGTACTATGTGATCCCTTTATTCACTAATTGGACGAGCGCTTTCCATCAACCAAATTAGATATTGACTAGAAGTGTTCCAAACAGTATACGATCAATGTCATCCACTGTTCACCAGTATTGTTAAAAGTCACTGGACAAATTCTTCCTCATCAGTGCAGTCACTGGACCCGAAAGAAGCACAAACCTGGAAAAGCACAGAACATCTTGTCCCTTATTTTTATTGATGTGAAAATAAAGAGGGAGAAAGAAAAACTTATTTTTTCAGTCTCTTCTTTGTGAATCCATAATGTGATGTGATGTCCAGGTCATGAGGTACGGAGATACTTTGTTTTTCCTCACAGAAAACATGGAGCTTCCCTAATGCGGTTTTAGTTAGAGGTCTGGGAACACGCCGTGCCTTGGGCTTTTCATCAGCATTGACAGGGGGGGGGGGGGGGGGGGGGGGGGGGGGGGGGGGGGGGGGGGGGGGGGGGGGGGGGGGGGGGGGGGGGGGG
>JAOPJI010000001.1:8769294-8780263 GCA_027122695.1 Merluccius productus | reverse complement strand
ACACACACACACACACACACACACACACACACACACACACACACACACACACACACACACACACACACACAGCCCCTAGTACAATCCCAGCAGCATAGCGATGACGTTAACGTCAGTGCATTTCCCCACAGCCGCCAGGCTAGTAACTAGCTAATGGCGACATCGTCACCGCACGGCTGTACGCCAGGCGGCTAATAACCATTACACCACGCTCCTCGCCGCCATACCTGTCTGGTGGTCAGATGTCGTCGCCGTGCGGATAGTTAGGGCCTCCTCATCTTGTCCACCACCTCTCTTGTTGTGCAGAGGACCGGCCGCGCCGCTACTACCGCAGCTACGGTAGGATGGATGAGGGAAACTATCCGCCGAGGCGCGAGGCCGTGGAGGCTGGAGGCTGAGGTGACATCACGGCTACGTGAACATCTGCGTGTTGTCGCCGACGAGGTCGCACATCATCATCATCATCCTCATCATCCTCATCACCACCGCGGTGGTGATCACGGTCTCCCGGAAAACCCCCAAACTGCAGATCGCGAACCATTCATCTCGTTACTTCCTACCAGCTGACGTAAAACCCTCCGCGTAACGTCGACACGTGCGCAATAGGATGCTCCTGTTGTCATAGTGACAACATCACATACCCTGACATCATCGCACACCCTGCTGTGTCCAATACATCATGAACAGCCACTGCGAGGCCAACATCTGGACTGATCCTGATGTGGTTCTGGTTCTGGTGTCCAGCTACGCCCCACACAATGCGTCCGGTGGTTCTGCTGGAGCATATTCAATTAGAAAATGCCATAAATGTCGCGTACACCAACGGCATACATTCATTTGTTTGTAATTATTGTTTAAATTACATATTTCAAATACATGTCATTATTCAAGGCAAGCACTGGAGTTGGACCGCTAGAGGTCGGTGTGGTCCCGTGGTTCTGGTTCGGTCTCTATTCACATTCACAGCTCTCACAAGGCGAACAATCAAAGGAGCTCATCTTTATTTTCACAAAACAACGACGATATTGTAACCTTTCCTATTCAAATAGCATTTTGTTGAGATATATTAGCATTTATGCCTATACAGCATTTTACACAGCAATATCAGCATTTGATTGATTTCAATCATGGCCTTATGAAACCTCCAGAGACATATAGGGTGTAGCACATGTAACACATTAGGATGATGACTATACCAGCATAGCCGAGGACAAGGACACATCATCTGACCAAGAACAGGTTTAGCACTGATTATATGTAGTGTTGATCTTCTTAACTAATGACACATTCCTCTAATATAACTCTTGAACAGTAGATAGGCTTCAACTGAGTTCAAATGTGATTATGATATACAATGGTATAAAATGCATGCATGTAAAATAATGATGAAATTCCTTCAATGAGTATGACATGACCACAGCAAACATGATGCTCTGTGCAACAAACATCAAATACAGAGTCAAACCACTGCCAAACAAGTGCTTGAGTTTTCTTTTTGTTTTAAAACTTAATCAAACAGTACACATGTCTATATAATTAAAAGAGGACAAGACCAGCCAATCCTCATAATAAAAACACAAACGTATTTAAATGCACAACACATGAGGACAGGGCCTTGAAGTTATTCAGCAGTGCAGCAACATCCCATTCAAAGCATCCACAGACTCATCCAATCTGTTACTTTCACTCACTTCACATATAACAGATTCATATCGTCTTTGGAGCGTTGTTGGTAATACTAATATTGGGAATTATACGAGAAACAGATGAAAATATTATATAACACTTTTTAAATGAATTATTCTCCACGTCTGCTTATCATAAACAGCCAGAGCCACACAGTGTTGATGAGTGGTCATCATTGGACATTATTTAATACAAAATGTTGCTCTCAGAGTATTTGAAAGGTGTGTGCGTGTAGGGTAACATTTACCATACCTAGTGGTATGACACAATCTAAATTCGGCAAAGAAGTGGCTGCTGCACTTTTTTTTCTTCAAGTATGAGTTCACTTTTTCGGACGTTGCAGCCGTTCAGTGGCGCTAACTGAAAGATTCAGCTTTTCAGTTGTCGTGATCGTGTCCACCGATGGTTGAGTCTGGCTAGCGGAAGGAGTGGCGGAAGTGAACGCTCCTGCGCTTCAGCTTCTCGGGGTTGTGCGACGCCATGTGCGAAAACTCTCTGAAGATGTCCAGATATGTGGCATCACCTAGAAGATCAGAAAATAGGAAGAAATTGTGAAACCGATCTTCATAAATGACTTTGCACTGCACTACTGTACTTTGTAGTAAATACAGATACTTTAATGGTGTTTATATTTGACATATTCTTTTCTTTTGTATTGTTAGGAGTTAGTAGGCTATTGTGTTCATATTCTTTATTATTACCTGCATTATATTGATATTTTATTTTATAATGTGCCGAGATTACTGAATTTTCCCTTGGGAATGAATAAATTACCCATCCAATCTAATCTTCATTTTTTTGTCACTGAAAGTGAAATGTGCTCATTATGGGTGATGCAAATGAAAAAGTACACAAATTAAACAGTTGCAACATTAATAGTTATAAAACCTTTTCTTCAACGCAACGGTTGTAGAGGATACTAAAATACTGTAATACTGAGGGTATTAGTGAGAGAGAAATGAGAAGAAGTGAGAGAAACATTTGCCAAGATGCTCAGGCACTTTTCTCTTTCAACTTCTCTGATACTAAGGCTTTACTTTTCTGGTAACTATGGTTACGGCTGGATCCATGGACACAACAATGGCGGTTGAACTCTTTTGTATGCCTTGAGAGCTCCCCAAGCCTAACTAATTAAAGGAGGAATGAACACTCAGCCCATCCTTCTTTGTGTGTGTGTGTGTGTGTGTGTGTGTGTGTGTGTGTGTGTGTGTGTGTGTGTGTGTGAGAGAGAGAGATTTAGCATGGGAAAGGCACCCGCTTTCTTATCTTTTTTTGTTAGCATTTAGATCTTTATATACTTAGTTACATGATATTGAGTGGCAAGCCATTTTATAAAATGAATATCATTCTAGAGAGAGATAATGGAGACCACTGACCTGAATTAGTGTGCGAGTAACATGAGGAAAAGCAGACATGCAGGAGTTGTTAGGAGTTGTTAGGAGGGAAAAGGTCAATCCAACAGACAGATGAATGAGGCAAGAAGGCAAGAGGAGAAGCTTCATTCAGCGTCACGCGTTGCATTTATTTATTTAGTATCATTAGAGAAGAAGACAGAGAGCCACTGAACAAAAGAATCCAATCAACGTGAAAATGTACAAAGGAGGTGTTAATATGCACAGGTTGGCTTACAATATTTAAATCAACCATACAGAGACTCGGCAGAAACATAGAAAGATATAAGGACAGGGTTGCATGTTAGAGGCAAGCAGTTGAAAATGTTAATAGCTTTTAGTATATAAATATATATATATATACACACATTGGTCAACGTATTGACCTATTGACAGATAGAAAAGAAAGGGCAATGTACATAATGTGTAATTCCTGTGCCTAAGATCATTGTTTTGTTTTGGTAATTGATCTGATTGAAAGTTAAATGTTTTCAGTAAGTGACCCGCCTTTTACTGCACAATATACATTGTACATTAGGCATACAAAACATTCGTTTTTTCTTCTTCAAACGCATTCAAGCACTTAAACGTAAGTGCTTGAATGTATTTTGAGTACGCAGGAAGGGAGAGTCAATATTCTGCCTCCATGCTAATTCTGATAGCTAAGGGTTTGAACCCCAGTGTGTCAGACATCGTGTACCTCAGACCTGTTCACTACTTCACTCAATGTCCCAAATGAAAACCAGGATCTGTGCCCTTGTGAATAAGTCCTTGTTGTCTTGCTGTAAATAACTTTCATTAATTAAACTCCCTAGTCAGGTAATGTTATATTTTCGATTTGATCACCAGATAAACAGCACTGAGGTCCATAAGTTACATGAGACACTGTGCAATACAAGCAACGGCTACAGCCAATTTGCAATTACTGACATCCTGTTGTTATTATAAAATTTGAAAGCATGGCAGTCCTCCATTTTAGATGTAAAAGTATAACCACATGGTGTGTACATTTTACAAACCATGTACTACTTGCCATGACTTATTCACACTAAAGACAGTATGAATACATGCAAACGCACCACTAAAGACCACCAATGATTGACCTTTGGTTTTTATTTGAAAGAATTAATATTTTTTTAACCAAAAGGCCTCAAGTGTGCAAAACAGCCAACAAGAAAAGGACTGTTGAGTTTATTGTCAACAGATTCTGTCTCTTATGCAGATAAGAGCGGCTCAGAGGTATCAGTTCATGCAGCGTTCTCACGTTTGGCAGTATAATAATATGCTTCTGAGCATTACTTAACAATACTACATGGCAACACACTGGGTACAGATGTAAACAAAAGCATCTAAACAAGAATACTTGGGCAACAACCACCCATGCACTAATATAGGTCATGACACATTAAAATTACCATAAACAAACATTATTAACAAATATCTTGACAAATGCAAATACTGTCTAGTAATTCACGTTAGCTTAGTCTTATGTTTTGTGTTAAATGTATTTTTAAAAAGCCGCCATGGCTACTTGGTGAGCATCTTATCGTGGTGCCATGCAATCAAATCATTTCTTTGTGTTTTCTTTTTCTTTCTCACAATGAGTAGATTATAACGGTGTCAAGTGTGCGAGTGCGCAGTAACATCAAACTAACAAAATATATCCCGCTTAAAAAAATACCATCTCATCTCATCATCGTTAAACGCAATACAAAAAATACGAGTTTGCACTGAGATAATCATTGCACTATTGCTCTGGGCATTTCATTATCAATAAAAACAAACGAGCGTTTCAACCTAACCTATCAAGTGAAATAACCATGACACAACGACAAAGACTAAATCCAAATGATTGTTGGTAGGAAAAAAGTGCATAATTTAGCTTTTTTTTAATTTTTTTTTTATACATAAAAGCTTAAGTAAATATTCCTTTTTTATGGTCTCACTCTTTTTCACAGTTAACACTGACCTCAAGACCTCTCAAAAATCTAAGCTGGCCTAGCTTCTCTCCCATATCACCGGTAAAAGCTGTTTCAGGAGAAAAGCTCTTCTCAAGCACACCAGCAGATCTGCTTTGTGATTTCTATTGACATGTCGCCACCACTAAATTCAACTGTATTTGGCATACTGAGTCTAAAATTGTTAAAACTGAGTGTAGAAACTGGTTAAGGACTGAGTGAAAAAACTCTCCGCTTGGCAGTGCAATTTAGGTTTCATATAATGGAAGAGATCAGCATCTACCAAAGGATAATAACTCTTGTTGTTGAACTCCTCTTACAATAGTATTTCAGACCTCCATCAATAAAGGCCAGCTGTTCATGTGTGACATCATTAAACAAATAGCTCCTGAGAGGAAGACTGAATGCTGGCAGAAGGTTTTCTATGTGGACGTGTGTTTAATAAATCGAGCAGTGACTGAAACGCTTCCAATGGCCTAGACAAGCTCATCTGCACAGAGAGTAGTATCTTTCCTACACTAAATCCCTGATTGATCTGTTCGTGCGGATTCGTTTTTCGTTGACGTGGCACCTGGTTGATACTGAGTTTTTGTATTTTCATTTGATGATCCTTTGACCTGACTGGGACAGATATGAGAGAGAACCAGGGGAGCCCACTGGTTCTAGCACTCGGCTATGGTGATGCAGATAAACTCCTGAATGCACTTCCTATACTGCTGCTCAGTGGGGCTGCTGACGGGGTATTGACCTGGCTGGCCGAAGGGTCCCTCCGACTCCCGCATTTCCTCGTTCATCTTAGCCAGACGCAGCCTGACGACAGAGACCGGGGACAGACAGGGAGACAGGGGGGGAGAAACAGAGAGAGAGAGAGAAGAAGACAAAATGGAATGTTTAATCGTCATGGTAATATTGATGAAGAGTGATACGCATATGTAGCCTGGGAACCAGACGAATCTGCGAGCTCATGTTTTATTTGCTCTGGCAGATACGTCTGGCCTCCCTCCCGTTCAGACGGGCGTGTTTCTTACAATGACTATACAGATGAGTCTGTTGAATCCGCTATCAGTATTAAACAAACTGGACAGTATATTTTCTCTAAAAAAAGAACAAACAATTGCACTAAAGCTTTTGTTGATAAGAAAGATGTATTTGCCATACTTCCGACAGGATTAGGTAAAGAAGTTTAATTTATGTCACACGTTTCGTTGCTCTGATAGGTTGTAGGTCTATCCTAATGCGTCCAGAGGCATTTTGGTCTGCGCCCGTTGATAAAATCGAAAATGAACTGAGAGGTTCCAGACTAATTTGCGAACTGGTCTGTGGTGATGTCAGGCTAATTCATATGGGGTCGCAGGAGATTACTGGCTTATAAGCTGTGGATATTCAATGATACATTTGTAACTTAAAAGGGTTGGTTTAAGGGTCCTCATAAGAGTCCAGTATATACAAACAGAGTAATTCATTGCCATAAGCTAAACTACTACTAATCACTTAGTGTGGTGCGATATGTTCACTGGCACAGTGATATGACGGGCAGATGTAGATCGGGTCGAAACAATGTATGTGGAAAGCAGATGTACAAAAATGTAAGGAGTTGCAGAAGCGCAAGAATTTTCTGAGCTAAAATGGGGGCCCAAAGAGGTGGAGAACCACTGCTCTTCGGTAAGGGGGGGTGGGAGTGATTTGACTTACAGGGTGACGATGTCGGCATTGGCCTGCTGCACAGCGATGCTCAGGGGGTCCTGTCCGTCGTCGTCTCCGTCCGTCTGCGTGGCGCCCCTCTTCAGGAACAAACACACCTGCCTGCAGACCACAGGGGAAAAGCAGCAGCAGGAGGAGTCAGACACGGACCACACATGTAGCAGCCATGAAGCCACATTTGATTCCACACCATGAACAATGTTAAGTCGGATGGATAGAAACTCTACATCGCTGCCATCATCTCAGCAGAGAGCTTTTTCTCAGCGGAGAGCTGACAGTCATCATCATGCATCATTCCTCCTCACCCTGTGTGTCCCAGAGAGGTGGCGTGGTGCAGGGGGCCCCTCCCCCGGGCGTCTCTTTGGTTGACGTCAGCGGCGTTCTGCAGCAGGAACTCACAGGCTAACAGTGAGCCCTGGAACATAGTAGGACAAAGACAACATGAAGCTTTTTGTACTCAGGATGGACATTTTACATTTGTTACTTTAGTTTAACTTGAAAACTTTTTTCATACTTTTACTATTTAAGTTCTTTATTATTCTTATGCATAGTTAGTAGTAGTAGGTTTGTTGGTCCCAAATTTCCCGTCTGGGATTAATAAAGTCCAAGGACTATACCGGTTTGGGTGATCAAACCATCATAATCGCCTCTTCTCCCAAACATTATTGTTACCAATATCCAATACCAATGCTGCAGAGCATTTAGTTTGAGTGCACTCTTGCCACTCACGCTAAATGCTCTGAGGCAGAATCGGCACAACCTTCACGTTACCAATGACATTGGTTAACAGATGTTTTGGTGAAGCCAGGAGAGACAGTTACAATTGGTTTGATCAGACCGGTATTATCCATTAATCGATGAGCAGCCATTGAAAACAGCGCTAAGTTGGCGGGCTCACCCCCATCACGGCCTGGATGAGGGGCGTCTTCCCCTCGTCCTCCCCGCTGACAGCGTTGACATCGGCCCCGTGCGCCAGGGCCTCGGCCATGACGGGCAGGTTGCGGGCCCGGGAGGCCCTGTAGAGCAGGGCCCCGGGGTGGAGCTCCCTAGTGTCCTCCACATCCGACGTCTCGGGCTCCGCCTCCAGCTCCGCCTCCCCGCTGGAGTCCTCCGATGCCTCGCACTCTGAGAGACAGCAACACGCACGTAAAATATATAGATGGATGAAATAAAGATAAGAAATCTTCACACACATCTCAGAACCGAACATTTCGCAATACTGTAATATCAAATTCAACGTATGTATTTATATTTATTTTAAAAAGGTGCTGTAGGTAAGATATAAGAGCTATTATTTGTTGGAAAAGGCATAGCCATCTGTTTCAAGTTGACTGCGCCTGCCTCTTCATGAGAATTTAGATTTTAAAAACGCGTCTCTTCCCTGATTGGTTTGAGGAATCTATCTTGCCTGTCAATCACAGGTGCATGAAATGGAACACTTAAAAATGTAAACCTTACCTAAAGCAGCTTTAAATATATAATATATTACATTTCGTACTGTACTTTTATGGCTCTTACAAGCCTATTCTCATCTTATTGCATGCCTTTAAAATTTCTACGCACACATCTATAAATATGCACACTGCCTTTGAAATCTACATAAATGTACAGTACACTGAATTCAAATCTCTACACACACATTTATAAATATGCATGCCACACTACCTTTTAAATCTGCTAATATACACACTGCCTTTGAAATCCCTTCACACATCTATATGTTTATATACACATAAACATATCAATATGGTGGTACATCTGGTTCTCACCCTCCTCTGTGACACTGTCCACCACCGAGCCGAACACCAGGATGTCTGTGCTACCATCTGTGCTTCCTCCCAGCCCGCTGTCGCTGCTCAGACCTGCAGGACCAACAGACGCCCACACGCGGACACGTTAGCTATCAGCTAAGCGCTAACTGATTGTTGAAGTCTGACTCAGATGAAAAGAGAGTGTGAGAAAACACATGCTAGCACACATAAGAAAGAACATATGCACACACATACACACACACAAACAGCATATGTGATGAGTAAAAGATAAAGCATGGGTGTATTGGTGTTATGTCTGACTCCCTGGGTGGCTGATACATGGGTGTTGTGGAAGAAGGTGTCCATTGATGTAAGAGGACTTACTTCGAGGTCCAGAGCCTGTATCAAAGTAGGAAAACAAAGAGTCCAGCTCATCGGGGCAAAACAGGGATTCTCGCCTGAACTTGGCAGCAGCTGTGGAGGGGAACATATTGAATGTTGGCATGACAGCAAAAAATAACGATTGCTAGATAATATCTCATAAAGATCAAGTCCAATAAGTAAAAAAATGTCATAATGAACAGCATGATGGGGTGAATAAAACCCACTCGGATTGAATGTCAATCCTATATTGAAAAATAGTCAAGAAAGCAGAAGAGTCCAGCGATCAGAATTAGCAATGCGTAAGGGCTATTATTATTTCAGTCAATTTGAGTTAGAATAAAAAATAGGCTTTTCAGTCTTGAATTGAACACTTAATACACATGATGGAACCTAAAGCATAAAGCATCTGCTTCGTCTCTGGCTACCTGAGGAGAGCGTGGCGGCTGAGACACTGCCTAGCTCTCGCCGGTACCTCCGGCGAGCCTTGGGAACCGTGGTGGCGCTGTTGTGCCGCCGGCACTTCTTCACGCTCCAGCGACGTTCGCGCTTCCGCTCGCCATTGATGAGGATCTGTGTGGAGCCCAGCTTCTTCAGGAACTTCTTCTCCACGTACTTGGCCTTGATCCACGCCTCCTTCTCCTGCCTAAAACAGCGGGAAGATGTGATTGGTTATTTCAGTTTTATGTTTTGTTTTTTCACACCCTCCCTATCAAAGCACACAGCCGTGTCTGATGCAAGTAATGTTTCTGAATTTCCGCGTGCCGTGCAAAATAGACTTTATAAAGGAGAAGAAAAGCACTGCTACAGCCCCGCTACACTCATGCTTTGTCCTGTTAAAACAATGATTCTATTTATTTTTTGTGGGTGGTGATACAAAATTAGCTTTGGGCTTCATGTTTGTATTTTAATATCTGTGTACTAGCCAGTGTTGATTGATCAGTCCTTACCTTGAGCTGGACGGTAAGGGCTTCTTCAGACCCAGCTGCTGGTATGAACCTTCATAGATGTGGTTGATCACACTGTTTCCCAGCTCACACATCAACTGCAGGAAGAAAGCAAACAGAGACTTAATGTAAACAAACTGATAAAAACTGATAAAACCGTGGAATGATTTCTTCTCAGTGGACCGTCTCAGAGAAACCCTACCTTCAGTAACTCTGGTTCCCAGGAGTCTAGCGTGAGGGAGCGCACCTTCGAACAGTGAACTCCTAGACTCCTGCATTCAAAACAATATAACAAAAAAGTAAAAAAGATTGAAGACGATTAAAAAACATTAAAGACAGTCTCCTCCTGTGTGCAATTTACAAAGGAAATACTTTATGAAGTGTAAAAGTAATAAAGTAAAATAGTTTAAGATGCTGCTAAAACCCCGAACGCATTATCTGCAGCAGCAGTAAAGGGGGAGCGAGCACAATGTCATGCAAATCACAGGTTCCAGGTATCTAAGCAACAGCGGTGTGTTCCAGCCTCCTCTCCCTCCTTCATCGTCCACAGCGGCCCTTGTCTGACTTCAACGTGAGGATACAGGGCCAAACAGAGAACATGAATATTCAACGGACGGTTTTGGATAATGATGAGTGTGTGTGTGTGTGTGTGTGTGTGTGTATGAGGGGGGCGTGGGTACTGATTACATTAGTTGGTTTCAGATGTTGATGCATGTGTGTGTGTGTGTGTATGTGGGAAGTGTTGTACTGATTACATAAGCCATGTTAATTGCACCAAATAAACAGCGACCACTGAGGGCCAGAGTTCCCATAGGTCCTGTGTGTAAGCTACACTATCCCTGGCGGGTGATGCAACAGAGTGACGTAACAGCACCAGGGGGGGGGGGTTGATGGGTTCGGTGCCGTGACCTGGGCTGGATGAGAGCAGGAGGAGTTGAGCGCCATCACTGAACCTTTGATCCAGACATCATACCGTGATAGATCTAGGGCTGCAAATAATAACAGTATACCAAAACTTTCGGTAACGCTTTATATTAAGATCCTTGTAATAACCATGAATTAATAGGTAATAAGGCCCTTGTTAACAGTTTGCAAATGCTTAAGAACATTAATAAAAGCCTCATGAGTATCTTATAATTGTTCATAATAGCATT
>JAOPJI010000001.1:8742685-8760834 GCA_027122695.1 Merluccius productus | reverse complement strand
CGTTTCTCTCCCTTTCTCCGTCTCAACCGTCCGTTTCTCTCCCTTTCTCCGTCTCAACCGTCCGTTTCTCTCCCTTTCTCCGTCTCAACCGTCCGTTTCTCTCCCTTTTTTCTCTCTACCTGTATCCTTATCTTTCTTTTTCTTTCTATCGTCTTTTCATCTGTAACTTGCCTCTAACTCTCGCATCTGTCTGCACTGTATAGTCGAAATGTTTACCTCCTAGAATGCAGAGACTTGATTGGCTGAGTAATATCACGTGGTATGGCTTAACTCGCATGCAATTGGTCTGTGCGTTTCCTCAGCCTCTTAACCACTACCGTAAAGACTACAAAAGCGACGCCGGTTAAAATAGAAGTGCGCCGTCAGGTTTTAAAATCGTAAGCTTAGTTTTTCGCTGTAGGTCCGGGTCCGTATGGGACTGCTTCTGGGTCCGGACCCGGACCGCGGTCCGCCTGTTGGTGACCACTGGTCTATTGGTATAATGCTACAACAAATACCTGGCAACATTTTATATAGTTATATATAAATATACAATGTATATATACTATATATATATATATACATTATATATAGTTACTTTTAATTAGGTCAACTGTACATGAATTGGAGTCATTTTTATCCAAAAGATGACTGCGCTAATGCTAATATGCTAGCAGGCTTAGTCGCGGCGCATGGCTTACTTGGTGGGTGAAACGACCTCGAAGCAGAACCTCCTCTCTATGTCCTCACACGGCTTGACGGAGCACAGCCTGAGGTCCTCCACCACGACTGTCAGAGAATCCTGGTGAGGTGGAGCACAAACCATCTCAGTCAGCCACTAGTGCTTGCTATTTCTTGCTAATTATTGCCATTTCTTTCTACTTTTTGTTAGTATTGAGCCAGCTTCTGTTTGCACTTCTTACTATCTCTAGCTAGTGATTGCCATTTCTTGCTAGTTTGTCTGTCTGTTAGAGCTTCTTGCTAGTTGTTGCAAGGCTGGCACTTCATTACAGGTACAGCCCATGGAGGCCAAAATTTGGCACTTTGGCAAAAGTAGATAAGAAATACTGTACATGTTGAAAGGTGCTGGATATTTATCAAAACAGTAAATGATAATGTGTGGTTCTCAAATCTGGATAGATTGCTTTAGTGCTACTGCAAGGTGAGAGAAAGAGAGAGAGAGAGAGAGAGAGAGAGAGAGAGAGAGAGAGAGAGAGAGAGAGAGAGAAAGAAAGTGGGCGAGTACAGGATGATGGATTCCAGTGAGGCATCTAAGTGTGCTCTTCAAATCAGCCAAGCATTCGGCCTCCTCTCCTCTCACTCAGAGGTGGCACTTAACCTCCTCCAACCTTAGGGACGATATTCACAGATTTACCTTGAGCTTCTTCTGGTAGACCAGCTGACTGTTTTGTATGGAGAACCATCGCCTAAGTGGGGATGACAGAGTGAAAAGAGAAAAAAGTGGAAGAGAAAAAAAAAGATATGTGATACATGTCAGATATTTATGTCTCAGTGAGATGGGTCAGTGCACGGTGGTCAGCTAATGTTGCTCTAGACACGGCACTTAAGGGGCTGGTAAAAGTACCATTGAGTATATATGAGCTCGCTCTCTCAGTCCCTCTCGCTCTCTCTCGCTCGCCCCGTCTCCCTGCCGATCAGATATTCTGAGCATGTGAGAGGAATCCATAATATATTCCCTGCATGGCTTTGACCTGTCACAGAGGATGAGTGATGCGCTAACAGCGTCGTCCCCAGAGCACCTGCCAAATGGTCCATTGGATGGAGAGAAAGAGGAATACGCTGTGATAAATTGTATATGTGTTTAATACTGTAAAATGGCCACCACAGGGTTTTAGCAGTGCAGATGCTTAGCGCTCATTTTTTTCCCCAAGCATGTGCTTGTCGTGTTTAATGTTGAGAGAGAAAGAGAGAGAGAGAGACGAGGTCACAGGGTGGAAATAGTGAGCGGGAGCGGAGGGTGTACCTACTCGGGGAAACATGAAGCTGACGCAAATAAATGACAGAAAGCCAGATTTAGATTTAAGCGTACAGAGTACATAAATGCTATTTTTATGAACAGGGAATACCACATTCTCTTTGTATATTTAGCATTGCCATTATCTTGCACAGTATTTCACGCTTGTGTTTCTGGAGGTTGAGATACTGTCTATGACAGCTGGGTTTACCTGTTCCACGTCTTGAAGGCATTGCTGGCCCTCTTGAACAAGTAGCCCTCCATCACCACACCATTGGGAGCGTCCACATTGAACTCTGCCTTGGAGTCTTCATAGGAGAAATCCTGTCAGAGAGACAGAGAGAGACAGCGGCCCGGGTAAGGATAACCCTGAACATCAAAGTCTCGTTCCACCGCCATGACACCACATGGGTAAGAGTGTCAGTGAGAAACCATAAAAGAAACAGAGCCCTTTCATCATTGCCATCGTTCGTTCTGACCATATCATGACTAAAATCATCTCCTTAATAGCAACCCGAAAAATAAATGATAGTCCTTGCATCTGCTAGCACGCTCCTTCCCTTGCCGCAGTGAGAAGTCCATGTTTGAATGTGCCGACAATCCCTGATGCCAGTACCACTGGATGTGCATTGCACTGTACATCTACACACACACACACACACACACACACACACACACACACACACAGCAACCCAAACGTCATCAATTGTGCGCTGATGCAGATACATTCACGTGTTAGTCCACGTATGTGCGTGCCCCCCAGTTTTTTTTCAATGCGATTCACCATGACATTTCATAACTCGTGGCAGAAATGGCAGTGACGCACATTATTACATAATAGTCTACGAAGTTAAAAGATGGCTACCATCATTCTCGCCATCAGGGAAGGAAGGCAGTGAAGGTGATCACAGCCATAAATGCTGATTCTAGACATATTCATATGGTTCGGGTTGTTTTCTATTTGAGGTTTTAATAGGAAAGGAGCAGCAGAGTTATGAGTCCACGAGTTTGAACTCCTGTAAACAACATCTAGGAGCAGCAGAGCACAGTGGGAACAGAACATTAAGTTATCAGAGAACAGATTAAGTTACAACATTCCCACCATTCATGAAGCCTGGAGGCAATTCAAATGGCATGCTCCAAAAGAGGGAGCTCTTTATCACAGTAAAGTGACATTTTTTAATCATATATAATTGAACTTGACCTGTTTAAAAACAATGCACTTGTAGCTGTAGCAGTTTTTGAGCACACCATCAACTATTCACGACATATCTGAATAATGAAACAGCCAACTTCTGTCCAACTCTTTTTCTGACACACATACACACACACACACTCTCTCTCTCACACACACACACACACACACCTAACTGCAATAATGTTACAAACTATGCCAAAGCAACATACAACGCAACATAGACTACTACATATTACACAGACATAGTATTGTGTTCTAGAAATTGAGCAAAGCCCAACATTCTTTCTTTTGGGGAGAAAAATGTATGTCTATGAAAAGGTAATATCTAATCTAATATTTAGATCATTTTTTTTTGCCACTGAAGAAGAACATGCAAACACCACACCATGTGAAATAATAACAGTAACTTGAAGCAAACATGACTGATCAACCCACCAAAGTGTGACCCCATCGCCTAAAGATCTTCATTTTGAAACGCTTCCTGTATTCCAGTAGCATTGCAAATCCACAAAAAGTCAACAAATAGAAAACAAACAAAAAAACCTCCAAAGAGGATATAAAAACACAGGGAAACAAAGAGAAATGGGGAGAGTGCAGCAGCAACAGCTCTTTAGAGTAGAGAGAGCATATCTACAGAGAAAGTCCCCCACAACAGCTCTTGGTCTCCGCTCTCGGACCGTGTTGCAGTAGTCACAAGGGAAAGGCGTTGCGTCACAGTGTGGGCTGTGGGACTCTTTACCGCTACCTTTGGTTGGTCTCACTGTAGCCACCTGCTATGGCTAACTCTTGAGGGCTCCGGATTAACTACCGATTAGCATACAGCTGCCGGCCGAAGGCTGGCAGGTCGCAGGGAGATAATGGCAGGGCTATGGCTCGCTGCGCGTACCACTTTTGACCCAGGGAAGCACAGGACTGAGACGGTGGCTCCGAGGCTTTCTGAAGACACCTCCCCACTCGCTGAAGAGGGATGTGGGTACTCGGCGCCCCGATGACCCCCAGAATGGATCCAGTTGGCAGACGGCCCACTAGGAGCCTTTACGAGCTGTTTGCACTCTGAGACACCCCGGCTCAGCACACAGAGTCAAGATCAACATTCCCTCACCGTAAAACAGTAACGTATCCATGCAGAATGTTATTCTTACCTTAAAGGCCAATACACTCCGCTAGCACAACCACCGTACTTCACAAACACACACAAACACAGACGGCAGACAAACTCTGCGCTGTGGCGTGCTCTCTCATTGTTTCAAAGCCTTGCAACACAATGATCATCTATTTTTCATAGTCGCGCGTCGGAACCGACGTTGGAACGTTCCACCGTCGGTGAATTATTAAAACAGCAGAGGCTTGAAAATATTTGGTGTAAATAAAGTCACATTATGTTGCTGTGATGGAACAGCTGGCGGCAGGAGCGCGCACACACAAAACAGTTTAGTGTGTGCCCTGATCCTCTGCCCACCTGGGGGTTCCACCACAGTAGTTGGCTATGCCCATTGTGTGCCGATCTCCCAATATATCCTATGCCAGGGAAGGACCAGGTGCTGTCATTACCCCTGTTAGCCTACCCGCCTGCCAAGTGCCTGCTTACAGAGCACTGCAAATCTCATCTCCTCCTGGGCAACAGACAGGTCCCTACATGTGCAGCTGCCAAAGGGCACCAGCAAAAATACTAAAGCTTAACGGACTTGGTGACGGCTTAACTATGGCCGATCTTTGGATAGGAATATTCACTTTTTATATTTTCTTCTGTTTTATATGCCACTTTTTTTGTCAACATTACAATTCGCCTTGAAAAAAGAAAAAAAAACAACCTCTCTAACCAGCCCGCTGGTTTCATGAGTGTAAGATGGCATCAATATGACAAAGCTCTTCTAGCAATCGTCAGCTTGGAGCATTCAAATGGATGAAGCATGCGTAACACATTTCTGCAACCACTGACAAAGTGGTAATCTTGTCATGGGCTGTGCCATCACGCTTTGTTAATATTTAGTTTTACTCTACATTGCCCTTGTAAGAACCTTCCCAGCACTGACTCCGAAATGTTAACATTCTCGTCCTGTGGTTTAATGCCCTGCACCAAATGTAAAGTGCACTGAAAGGATGATCATCTTTTAATTAGAACAGCCTTCAAACGTGGTATTAAAACCACTCAAAGACAGTAAGTGTGGGCGAAGTTGCCCATGTAATATAATACAGCATAGTAACTTGACTCCTGCAACAGTGCTTCTCCATTAAATCTCACCTTAAAAATGAATGAGCCCGGCCTGTAAGGCCTTTCTCTGTGTTGTGTGTACCCAGCCAGATACGCTGGCAGTGGAGGAGCGATGCAGAGCACTTTAGCTCTCTTACCACCCTCCTACACCGCTACTCGGTCTCCACTGGTACTGTGCAAGGCTCCGCCCTAATTATTGTAAATGCTTAATATGTATGCTTAACAAACGTTCAAGGAGGTAAAGAGATAATACAAAGTAGGCTATCACCGGACTGTCATGTAATGAATACGTTAAGATAGGTAGGCACTCATACTTTGCAAATGTTTTTACTTTTAAAATCAGATGAGCTGCTTGTCTTTCTGCACCAATCTTTTATTTTACAACATATTTTAATATTCTGCTTTCGACGATTTAAAGTACCTAAAACACAATGTTACGTCAAACTCAGAACTGTGCAAGGGAACTGAGTTCACTGTGTTCAGCTCAGAGTGAACAAAGAAGGAGAATATTTGCCATGGGACAAGTTTGGTGGTTTAAAATGTGTTGTACGCATTAGTCACACTTGCCTTGAAGGCCTGCGGTGTCTCACCCCAGCTTAACAAAACATTTATATTACGCCGATGAGCTCCGCTTTACATCCCCCCCCCCCCCCCCATATACACACACACACACACACACACCAGATGTGCAACGCTTGTTAGAAGGCAAACATGAAAATGTCTTCTAAAGAATTCAAATAAATAAGGCACTCACCTGCAGGAGCGTCTGGGAGAGCACAACGCAGCAGGAGGAGATCAAAGGAACAACAAGGCAGGGAGAGGAGAGAGAGAATACTGCGTTAGAAGAGGGAGCCCTAACCTCGACAGCAGACTGCCGCTGCAGAAGATCATATAGTAGCTAGACGATAGATAATAAACTGAAGTAACCTCTGGGCTTGTGCTCTCTGATTATCCTTCTCACTAGGCCTTCACTAATAACCTTCCTAATCATGTCTGACCAACCTCTATTCTCAAATGTACATAAAATACATATACAAATACACACATAAAATATACAAAAACACGTAATAAATAAAACCTTATTATAGAAAACACAACCATCAACGGCTGCTGGGTGGCTTACAGTCTGCGTGGCAATATATCAGGAAATCATATGCTGACGGTGCACACGTAGCTTTGTGTCGTATGAGGAAAGATTGGAGCTGCTCTCTGCTAATGCTGCCAAAATAACTGATCAATAGCAGGCAGCCCTCGGATGAGAGCTGCTTCTCCTCCCCTCTAGCTCTGCTTTCCTCATCCAGACCACCACCACCACGGCCTGGAGGGAGAGGAGGCGAGCCCAGCTGCCTGGCCAACAGATGGTCATCCATCCTGGGCTACAAAACAGCCATGTCTCGGGCCCACTGAAGCATGTTGCACTAAATAATAATCATTATAACTGAATCACTACTGAATAACTATACCTCAATGATAACTTTACTTCTACAGTACTACAGTACTGTATATTAACTATACATTATCTGGTTTTATTGAATAATATAAAGAACATTTATTAGAGTTATTCATATGGATTTTAATGTAGTGTTGTCGAAGAAGCCAATATCAGGTAGCTCAAACCAGAAGGTAAAATAAATGTAGATTTTAAATGTAGGTTAAAGATATTATCAGTTATTTATCTGTATTTTAAATGTCAAATGGTGGACTAATTTAACTACTGCATGGTCAACAACAAACCTGGTGGTAAGCAGTATAACAGACTAGTGACCCAGGAGCTCAGTCAACGTGCAGTCACCTCACATGTGTATTAACGCAATCTACAGCAGACTGGGATTAGTATTCCTTTAAACACTTAAAGCCGCCTGATTTAAGAAGTTTAGAGATCAAACTGAACTTCTTTTAGATCAGATTAGTGGAGCACTCCCCAGTCCCCTGGCTCTAATCCTCCGAGTCAAAGCACCAGAACTGTACCAGTACACCAGTGCTGGGGCCAGGTGGCAGCCCGGCGTGCAACTCACTCACTGGCCACACCAACGCCGTACCACCTGCATGCTTATGGAGTTAACTGGAACTCTAATTTACCGAATTAAATTAGGTAAATCGGGTGAAAACCCATTTCACCAAATGGAAGAACAACATGTTTTGTTCTGTTTTGTAAAACAAACCCCAAAAATGAATGAATGCTGAAACGAAAACAATTTGAATTAGAACTCACCCGTTGTTGTATGGTCGCGTGTTTGTGTTCCATGTCTCTCTTCTCCATCGCCGAATCAATGACCAGCTGATCCAGCTGCAAAACAGGCACAATATTAGCCACAACCAGGCTAATATTTAACAGATACACCCATCTGCGGTCCACAGCGACACTCCAATCCACGCGGCGAGCCCACGTGAAAGCTGGGATATCTCAGTTTGGGAGTGCGCAGAGGGCAGCGGCCGTATTGACGGGTGTGACGGGTCGATCGCTTGTTAATGAAGCAATCGACTAGGTTCCGTTGCCACTGTTCAGGACACTAGGTTCATATAGCACATTATCCCTCGATATAGCAACAAGTCTGAGCTGGTGTATCTCAATAGATCATAATGTCAGTGCTGTACTATGGAACCTTGCACTGTTTATGTGTGGAGGTACAAAGGATTGCGTTTCGTGACGTGTGGGTGTATTCAAAATCAATAACAAAACAGCTATTGCACTGTGATCATCATCCCTCATGGGGAACCACTCATCATGAGCAGAGAAGAGTGTAGCCGACTGAAAGTGCACTGCCGTGATAACAGATAGCAGACTGATCCTGTGGGGGTGCTCACCTCAGCCGCTAGCTTCTTCATGTAAGGATCGATGTCATCCAGGAGGTTGTAGCCCTGCTGGAACAAGGAGTACTGGGCATGCATGAAGGACAGCATCTGGGGAAGATTCAGAAGAGGTTCACAATATAGTTATATGAGAATAGATATCGCCTTTGATTTTGGATATCATAATATAATGATATGGCATAAGTGTTATTTTCCTGGTTTTAAAAGCTGCATTACAGTAAAGTGATGAATGAAGTGAAAATTAGAATATACTTTACCACTTTTCATTTGTCAAGTATTTATACAAAAATAGGCTTTACAATGTGGTTATTTTATATAGACTATTTATTTATTGAATTATCAGAAAACCTGCGTTATCATGATATGTATCGTTATCAAGATATTAAGTGATTGGATAGAGGATTCTGGCCATATCACCCAGCCCTACCATCACAGGTTGAGCTGCTGGTCTGTTTGTCGAGGCATCAACAATCCCTCTAAAATATCACAGCTAATCCCTTGCAGTCATAACATGGTGGGATGCCACAGTATATACACATTATAAACATATAAAATCTTGTTAGGAAAAATAAAATTACTACTTTTGATCATGCCAAAAAAAATCATGTTCATGTTTCAGCTCAGATGTCAAACCACTTGAATGCAATTGGGACTTACAGCATCTAGGATTTCAAATTTCTTCTTAGCCTTGAGGACGTTGATCTACAGAGAAAAGAAGATAGATGACGTGTGTTAAAAAGGAGGAGCAAAGCGTGAATGCTCTCTGTTGCTAACTTTGGCGATGCCCGCAAAAATTTGCTTTGTTTTATATTTAATACATCTCCCTCTAGTGGACACTGTGACAGCTGTAGCTCACAGTCAAGGCTAACATTGAAAAAGTAAAATAAATAACTCAATAGTTCAAGAGTTCAATATAATATTATGAATAATATATGGTTTATAGTGCCCTTAAACAAAACCATAACTATATAAATCAAGTTAAATGAACTGGTGTAGAGTTACACAGTATTCTTGTATTTTTGTATTGCATCTGCTGACGAATGACTTGGGGAAAAGACATGGTCCCATTAGTCTCATGCCATTCTTAATCACAGCAATAAAAACATTGGTGCATAGCATATTGTAACTGATGCAACACTATACTGTAATGAGATTTTTCATTACATTTAAGAAGTCCCAGGTTATAGTATTACACACACATCCTATATCTCTCCAGTGGAATGACCTTTATTATTTCTGCATCGGGACACATTTAATTATGATGTGAAAGGCCACATTCTTTGAGCGCTACGAGAGAAGCCTGCCAGCAGACACAATGAGGAATGTGGCGAAGGGGGGGTTGGGGGGCGCATAACCTTCATAGTCATCACACTGAATCTGTCTCTTTGTACCCGTTGGCATGCGCTGTGGGGAGGCTACGACGACGCGCTGCCAAAGAGAAGCCATGCGGCACACAGACTACTGCGCGCATGGGCACGGTGAACCGGACAGGCGGTCTGCCGGTCTTACCCGTCTGCTCAAATGTCTGCTGTGTAGCCACATGCATTTATATATAGGCATTTCACTAATTGCCTTGTACCCACTTTACCTGCCATATTCAATATGCAATTGTCAATATGCAATTTAACGGGCAATAGCTTGGCATTTTCGTCAGTCATGTATATTTTTTATGTTAATTTGTATTTGTAAAAATGTTTTAATTATTATTATTCTGTCGTTTCTATCTTGAGCAGGGCAATTGTGACAGAAACAATTTCCCTCAGGATTAATAATGTATTCCAAATCTCAATCTTATCCAAAGCGACTTAAAGTGTTTTTTAAAATGTTTTTTCTTTTCTTATTTAACTACATGTCATTAATGAGCAGGTAGAGGTACACTGAAGGTGCTCAACGTGCTTGACGTGTGTGCTCCTCCCAACCTGTAGGACGTAGTCCAGCGCGAGGTGCCTGAAGCACTTGCGGGTGATGCTGAGCGTGCTGGTGGCCTCCTCCACCTCGTGGGGCTTGTTGCGGGGGGCCTGGGCGTTCTTCACCTGGGCGATCTCCAGGTCTTCACGGACCCGATCAAAGTGCTTCTTGGTCTCTTTGAACTTGCGGACATCCCTTGAGACAATTTGAGACACAGCAGGTTTAAGTCACTAAGCGTGGGCACTGCTGAGCCTAATGTCAGAGGTATTTATTTTATTTTATTGAGTTATTATCCAGTATTATCTTATCACAAACACAGCAGTTGACATGGCAGCTATCCACATTAGATATCTAGAATAAAATAGCAAGTGAAGTCAATCAAGAGTAGAATATGCTCTTAGATATAAACATTCAAATCTTTAGCACTGAAAAACACAACTTACTCTTTCACAAAGTTGTGCAACTGCT
Organism: Merluccius productus; assembly: GCA_027122695.1. Lineage (NCBI taxonomy): Eukaryota > Metazoa > Chordata > Actinopteri > Gadiformes > Merlucciidae > Merluccius > Merluccius productus. Next base: position 8,750,283 of record JAOPJI010000001.1, on the reverse strand, counting down.
GCTTCACAGATCTCTGGGCTTGATCAAAAAGAATCTGAAATAGAATCAGAGAAGACTGTGAGGAGACCTGAGCAGGTGAATTACAGCACACATTGACACCTCAAGAAGAGAGGATACTGACAAGATGATGTGTGTGTGTGTGTGTGTGTGTGTGTGTGTATGTGTGTGGGTTGTGCTTGTATGCATGTGTGTGTATGTGTATGTGTGCACACGTGTATGTATGTGAATGGTGTTTTAATGAAGGGCAACTGAGCGCAAAAAGGCGTGTCATCCTGTATCAACTAATCCTACGTGGCAGGAAGTATATCTTCCAAAATTAATGCACATAAAAAAAATGGCAGCCAGCAGGCAGCAATGTGAATTTACAGCCCTTGTTGAGAAAATCTGAATCAAGTCACGCCAGACGCCAACAGGGGGCGATCAAGCACAGTTGCTGCACAAAGAGCTTGGGAAAATGGTGCAATTATTGTTATAACACTACAGAAGTAGCAAATATCACCCAGACTCAAATACACCCACTGTAACGGCAAATACACAACGAGACCATGTTGCATCTTTCACATTCAAGTCACCCCTCCGTGACCACCACCGTCTCCCTCAGCCGCTCCATCCACTTCCCAATTTGGAGGGACTAAGTGATTGCTGCTGCCATGCTGCTGCTGCTAAATAGGTCATTCGGGCACAAGGGGAGGGAGAGGGGGAGAGAGAGCGAGAGCGAAGGAGAGACAGTGTAAGGATGGAGCAAGGAAGTGAGAGAGATGGAGGGGGAGGCGTTCGGAACAAAAAAAAGACCCAACGTGACGACATTGCAGAGTCTGCATCCACAGTGCGGGGTGTAAAGATATAAATACATTTTAAAAAAACAATAAACAACCACCAGATTGTGTCTTAAGAGACGGAACTGCAGCAAGATGAACACTGACTGCACTGGTTGTGGGTTGCACATCCTCCCCCCTGTGTGTGTGTGTGTGTGTGTGTGTGTGTGTGTGTGTGTGTGTGTGTGTGTGTGTGTGTTGTTGATAGATGGTATGCAACTTGGTTATAGGCATCTTTCAATAAAGATGTTTAATGGAGACGATAAGACGTTAATAAGCTTAATCCCCCAACACATTTCATTTAGAGGTTAGTGTGACATATAGAGAATGCCTGACCTGGGAATGCCTACTATATAAAATGTGTTTAAATTAATTAATTATTTTATTAGTTTATTTTAAAGCTTTTCATTTCAACACATTTCAAGGCTAACTCGCTCCCCAAGGCACCTTGAAACCTCTTAAAGAGGTATATCTAGCTGCTTTAATTATAACTTCAACTTGATTTCATTGCTCTATAAACTACAGCGGACCCCAAGAAAGCAACAGGGGGAGTAAAACCACAGTAGAAGAAGTCCTCCATTCTGGTGGACACTTTGTGTTTTCACTCTATTAACACACAAAGACATTCCTTAACCACAGAAGTCTATCGCTTCCAACCTGCCCATAAATATAGCAAATAACAGAGCCGGGCCGTTCTTTTAAAAAAATGCATTCTCCCAAAGAGTTTTTTCAAGGATTCTGGGACTGGTTTTCTTACGGAGAGGCGTGTTTGGAGGCCTACGATACGTCGACCACCCACTGTCGATCATAAATCACCAGTCTGGCAAAGGGAGAGGGGGATACAAGCAGGTCTGGCTGTGTATGTGTGTGTGTGTGGTCAGTTTGTTTGCCTTGATGCCATTTAACAAGAGCTGTAAACAGCGAGGGAGAAACAGTGCAACACGCCATGTGTCCAGGAGCACACCGACACATGGAAGGTAGATGAGAGCCTAGAGACACAAGAGTGTCTGCTGCTGCTGCTGCTGCTGCTGCATGGCCGCTCACGGGGCTCAGGGGAGGAAAATAAGACTGGAACATGTGGTGGAAAAATTCCAATTGTCCTCGCAAGTCCCTTAGTGAGGACAGGATAGAGGCAATCCAAACTATGCCCAAACCGGTTACTAAAAAACAGATGATGGGTTTCTTAGGAATGACAGGCTACTGTAGACAGTGCATACCCGCACTATATATACTATATATATATATTATGCAAATGTAGCACAGCCTCTACAGGACATCACACGGCCATGGCCTGACCTTGATTGACTTTGACTGACCCAGTGACGTGGACACCAGCAGAGAATCCTGCTTTTGGACTACTTAAACAGGATCTTATGGTCTCACCGACCATACACGGCCATACACGACCCTTCATACAGACTGTGGGGGAGCGTAATGGTTACATGACTTCAGTACTATTGCAAAAGCATGGGGGCAAGATGCGCCCCATTGCCAAATTTTAATCCAAATTAGACCCGGTGGCGGCCGATCTACCACACCGTTTGAAGGTGGCAGCAGCAGCAATGGGAGTTACAGCCAGTAGGGGGCTGGTGGGGTATATGCCATTAACTTTGCTTGTATCTCATCAGGTTTCATCTATTTTGCTGACACAGAACATGTCGCACCTAAACGGCATCAAGATTCTTGTCGTACCATAATGTGTTGCTTGCCATGCCGAACATTACTTTACGCAGGTGTACTGTTTTGAATCCAGCCACTGTGCTGCCCACCACCGAAGATGCGGAACGCATGACTGCGTGGCCACCATTGAGGAGTTGCTGCCACACAGCTACCACCTGGAAGCGATGTATTGTATGTAGATGTAAAGAAGGCATAGCCCCACTTGCCTCCAACATACAGATGACACAACTGACGTCCCCGGTCACAACCAAGGAATTAGCGAAAGCTCAGACCAAGGCCGTACCTGCAGAACGTCAGTCATGGAAATCGGCCAGGGCAACATATCGGGGGGGATTGTGGTTGTCCTTGCTTACGTAAATGTTTGTTTCCTATCTATGCTAGTATGACACATGGTAGAGACCGTGTGTCATAGGGGAGAATGGTAGATAGCATTGACCAGCACTGGTACACACAAGCATTATGCACACAGCTGTGTCTAGCGCTGTTTGTGTCACTAAATACATAGTGAGAGGACAGAAAGTCACACCCACCAATCATCCACCTCCATCATTGCCATTCGATCACCAGATGATGGAAGGGAGTTGTGAGGGGAAGAAATATGTTAAGTAACAGTAGACATGTTCTCCAAGTGGGTTGAGGTGTTTCTCACTGAGGTGGCTGACTCTGCAGCTAAGCAACTACGGATACAGGTATGTCGTGGGTAAAAGCCTTGCCACTATTCCTGCTGGCCATGAGGGGGCACACCAGACCAAAGGTAGGACTGTCTCCCTGATGGGGAAACCGATGCAGATGGGGACAGGTGCACCACACAACAGCAACTTTTTAATCACAGCATGATTGATTATTGTACCAATCTGTCCTGAACTCTGTAAAATATCCATTCACAGGTGAAGGAGGCCTTGCCACTGTCCAAGGAGGGGCAACTCCATGACCTACGACCGGGAGATTGGAGTTCCAATAGGGAATCTACAGTCTCAGCCTCAGTGAAGTGTGACATCCGAAAGACATCATGGCTTAGGGTGAGGGGCGGTGAGGGGCTGTGCCTCACCGCGCCTCACCCTAACACTGAAACCAGGTCACGTGTTGGTATTCTCCAATCATCGTCACATATCCAGGACCAGACCCCATCTTTCTCTGGCCTGGGGAGAGACGTGACCAGAATCATCATCAACATGGACCACGGCACCCCGTCAGGAGGATGGGATGCAGGATGCGCACCATCTGGAACGTTCTTCTTAGGTTGTACTATTGTGATTCCATTGCTATTAGACTCTTACGACAAAATTAATACCACCAACCAAAATGTAATTGCCCCATCCGTGATACAGATTAAACCCCTGTTTAGACAGGGTAGACGGTACCTCTATTACGAACCTGAATTACTCCAATAGGTATCAGGTCTGGCAGTAATAATTGCATGGATAAAGCCTGTATAACCAAACTGTCCACAACCATGGTATCTCAATTTGTAATGTTTGAAAATGCCTTTGTAAATGTACCATGGTTTATCTGGATGAACCTGTGGGTTTTTAAGAATTTGTATCCTCTTAATATGTGAAGATAGGTTTGACAGTTTTTCCCCAATTAATGAATGTGCATGCTTGTGGAAAAGGTACAATTCCATGCCTTTGTAATTGTTCTAACCAGTGGTAACTATGTGTTAAGGTACGTCCGCTTCCATAATACTTGTTTTTTTTGGATTTCAACGATTATTTTGATTTTGTGATTATAAATAATCAAAAGGCAGAGTGTGGTGGAGAAATTTCAATCGTCATGTCTTTCCTGTTGGATTACTTATTATGCCTTTTCTGGCATAATAATGGTCAAAAAGGCCAGATGTTGGTCAAGGGGTCAGATGTTCTGGCCCGGAAGTCACTGCTATGTGCTCTCGTAGGTGTGGAGAGGACATAAAGATAATTGCCTGGATTCACCTGTGACCTATTACCTCCAGGTCCCTGGTAATCTAGTTTTGGCTTCCTGGGTAGGGGGACGCAAACCTGGATAAAAGACTTTGTGGAACAATGATCTGGACCGCACTCTGTTAGAGAGGGGTCTCTTGTATGCATACATTAAATACTTTTATACTTCTACAACTATTGTGTGTTACTTTAACATTTCAAAGTCTCATCTGTCTTAGACGCAATATCTCATAAAGAAATTGCCATGACAAACACTCTGTGGATGAGTAGACAACGTTCTGCCAGCTTATTATTTATTTCTTCGCTGGCAGGTCCATGATGGGATTTTGCTTTAGTGTCAACCACAGTTGTCTCAAAAAGAAAAGTAAAATAAAAAGCCAAGTTAACTAGCCTTCTTGTAATGTGCGTGCACGGGTGTGAATGTGCGTATGGGTGGGCATGGCTGAGGCTGCTGCTTGTGTAGCAGTTTCCTGGCCCTGGGGGTAGTGCAGCCTGCAGGACTGTAGGGCTGTGTAGGACAGCAGACTGTGGCTGCGTTAATTGGACCAAGATGCCACAGGTGTAGTGCAGTGTATAGGGGACTCCAGACTGGCAATGAATTATTAAACAACATATGTATATAATAAGCCTAATTTAGCATGCCACTGAATGTGCATTTTGTGTTGGCATGAAGGCTTTTTACAGAATTTCCTCCTACATACGGTAACCGGATATGTTGCTAGGATACGTTGTGCTACATTTGGAAGATCAATCAGCGTAAGATCATTAAAAAACATGCTTTTTATACCCAAGTTCTGAACACCTACCAAGAACAGTAGAACATTAAAGACACAAAGACTTTGAAAAGCTAGCGACGCATGACAAACTAGCGCTACCCGATAACACATCTTAGGAATGGAGGTGCGGCCACACAATCACAATGGGCTGCTGTTTTTAACATATCCTATGCACCTTGTGAAAGTCCCTACTGCTTCTGCTGGCATGTTGGGACAAGGTAAAAAGCCACACCGTTCTGACAACTGACTCCCACGCCAACAGCTCTGACATTCATTCAGCTGGAAGCCCACAATATAGAGCATCAGCCTGTTCCTCTCGTTACTATTGCAACAAAATAATGGCCTCAAATGGGAAAGCTTCTGGCATGGATACAGAATGTTCATAATGAGGTTCAGATCATTGAAAGGCTATTGTACCATACTAATACATTTATTGTCGGTGAATGATCAAATGCCTTTATATATATATTTTTTAAATTCATATATTGGAAATGTAACTATGTGACTTTGCGACATATTCACATGTATGTGATAGTCCAACGTTGTCAACTGGCCCAGAAGTAGATTCTTCTGTTCTATATGGTTCCTCTCTGGGAGGCTCATTAAGGGTGTATGGTGCTGCTTTGGAAACAGGCGACTGAGATCAAGCCAGTTATTTTAGTGTCTTCGACTTACACTGCCTTACACTCATTTCTAATGGATGTTCAGAGAGTTACGAACAGGTCAATAATTTATTAAGTATTCATTCAGGGTTTCACGCTTGAATTGAACAGTAATGTTGGCTCAACTCTGTCGATGTTTCTGTTTCTGTCCATCTGAAATTCTGTTGTGAAATCCTCGGGATTGCAAATACACCCAGTGTCTGTGCCAAAGTAACAGGAGCTATACTTGGCCTGTGTCTTGACATTCGTGCAAACAGTGCTGTTTTTGTTCTGTTGTGTGGTATTAGAAGGCAAATTGTGTGGCCAATGGAAACCAAGCCATCAGGAAATGGAGGTAAGAGCAAGGGCCAGAACTACACTGGATTGGTGTGCTCATCCAGTGCGGGAACATGCGTGTCATTGTGAACACGTGCCGCAGGATGTTTTTGCTCTTAAATTATGCTGAGCGTGGTGAGGACACTAGGGTCTGACCATGACAAGGGATGTTGGCTGGCACACTGATAATTCCCATGATACACAGCGGGCTCCTTTAGCATTCAAAGTACCCACTGTGTAGGGCTGGCCCAGTGGCAGCTGCACTCGCTTACACATGTGCACACAGCGTGACATCCATCACAAGTTCCGGATCTAAGCATCGTCATATCTTATTTAGCGTTAGCACTGCAAGAGCAGCTTGGCTACAGCAGGGGGGCGACACAGCTAGCTTAGTTTCTACGCTGTCTTTGTTGATTCAAAATATCAAACAAAATAAAACACAAGACAGAAATGATACATGATGTTAGACGTGGGTTCATGCAGTCAAATCATTTAATGTCAATAGATAAAAAGGCTTTATTCACTGTTAATCTAGGCAATCTCAGTAGATTCTCTCATGTCGCCTTAATTTTATACTCCGTGTAGTATTGTGCAGTGGCCCCACTGCACAATACTTAAGAAGCAGCAACGAAAGCCCCTCTCTCTCTCTCGCTCTCTCTCTCTCTCTCTCTCTCTCTCTCTCTCTCCAGACTCTTCCATCTAATGGATGGGCTGGCGGGAAGGGAGGAGTGGAGCAGGAGCCCAGGCTGGGTTTTCCGTGGTTCCAGACCAGCTGCTCCAGCATACAAATCCTCTCAAGCACAGGTCATATAGAGAACCGGCCAGAAAAAATAATTGGTTGACCCGAAGAAGGACAGATGGACAGGGCAGGCAGACTGGCCTGGCAGTTGTGTATAGATCAACCCAAAAAGTTCAAGCACCCATAATAGACAGCCACAGCCCAGAAGGGAGTAATAGTAGCTGTACTAAGCAGAAAAACAGCAGTCGTTTATTTAAGCTTCTTGTGGTGGAATATGATTATATTAGGATTATGATTTATATTTATTGGGATTACGTCTATGATTTTAGCTGCCCACAAACTCAATTCAATGCAGCTCTTTCAAGCAAGCTCACTAAATGCATATCAAAGAGTCTAGTCTATTTGATGGATGTTAAAGACAGATCCCAGACTGACGCATATTTCTATTTTGCCTTTTCTAAGATATATCAGGGCATTCTCTTCCACTTGTCATCACTCTCTGACTGCCTGTCTGACTTTCAGTATGTGTGTATGTATGTTTGTATAGCTGGAAGGTGTACAGTTCCTTTCATTTTATGGGTGTGGGCATTTAGATCAATTCAGGTCATCACACAAAGACACGCGGGGGGGGGGGGGGGGGGGGGGGGGGGGGGGGGGGGGGGGGGGGGGGGGGGGGGGGGGGGGGGGGGGGG
>JAOPJI010000001.1:8709465-8731579 GCA_027122695.1 Merluccius productus | reverse complement strand
ACACACACACACACACACACACACACACACACACACACACACACACACACACACACACACACTCACACACACACACATGCCAGCTCACCAAATGACAAACCTCTGTTCTGTGTCTATAAAGAAACTGCCCACAATCATTCATTTTAGCTTAGTGGAAGCCTGCCATGCTGAACTGCCTCGACCTTTGACCTGCTGGAATTCTGCGTGCGGGGTGGGCCCTCAGGCCCCGGTCTTGTAACACGTCGAGGTTGCGATTTCTGTCAGACTCTCGCTGCCCACTTTCCTTTAAAATAGGATTTTCTGCGTTCTGGGTGTGCTGTGAGAAGCGTTCATATGATGGATAATCTGATTTTTATTTATTTATTTATTTTATGTATTTTGTCTTTGGGGGGGCGGGCCGCCCCCGCGCCCCCCCCCCCCCCCGAACGTGAAACCAAGAAACAGTGGGAAACAAGAACTCTTATTTTCCGACGCGCCACAAAGACACCCAGCGCCAATACAAGCTGACGGTCAAACAAAGTCGCACAAGTCACACAAAATGCTCAGTTCCCACCAATTGGGAGCCCAATGACATCGCTATTGTGCTCCAATCACTGCTATTCGGCATGGCTGCATATTTAGCAGTGTGTGATGAATAGAGGAGTGCATCGCAGGGGCCTTTCTGAGTCTATTGCATGGTTAAATCAATTGATTTTATTTTACAAAATAAAATTGCCCCCTCACAAATTTTTCCAGCCCCCTCAGTCACTTCCTCCTGCCGCCGGGCCTGACGGTGCCGGGCCTGACGCACCTGACGGTGCCGGGCCTGACGGTGCCGGGCCTGACGGTGCCGGGCCTGACGGTGCCGGGCCTGACGTGGATGCTTGTATACGTGTGAGAATAGGTAGCACACAAGCTTAGTTCTTGCTAAATGATTCATTTAGTTTTGGATAAGGCATGATTATTCAGTGCTGATATGCAATATATTCTGGCTGCCAAATGCTTTACTATCTTTGTACACCTGCCAAATAAGAAGAAAAACAATTAATAATGTTATTGTTTGGATTGCATGGTAAAGTGAAATACCTTGAGCTATATAACAGATAAGACTTGGTTATTATAATACATAATAAAACCATATCTTACTGATGACACTGCATGCAATATTTTCACCCCTGGAGTACAGCTCAGCTAGCTAACAGCTTTATTTATATCTTGAGCTATACCGATCTATACCATTGTTATTGTGTTATTGTATTAATTATTGAGCTTAAGAGAGGAAAAACAAAAGGCTGCAGAGATTTTCACATGTTGTTACATTGGTGGCCAGTTGCATCAGCAATAATGGGTGTAGTTACGGAAATGCAGAGGTCACTTCTAGATAAAAGGTCAAAGTTCAGTGTTGTATATTAGCTGGCTAAACAAACATGCAAACATACAACATGCAACACAAAGCCTATTGGCTTCCATAATTCATTCCTTAATTAATTAACTGAACAAACATGAATTTTACATTTACTTTTGCTTTACTTCTAATTTTGATGTTAAGAAAGAACAATGCAATAGATGATCCATTCAAATATGATTTGATAAGCTTTCGTTTTGTCTTAATATTTTCCTTTGCTTAAGTTTTTTTGGACCTCAGTGGACGGCAAGGCAAGTTAGCTGTGGCATTAGCACAGAAGTTGCAAGGTGCTGACCATTGTATCGGAGTGTGTAGATACGAAAGTGTACTCGGGTACTGAATAATAGTAGCAATGTGAAAGCTGACAAAAGGAAAATGCCACTAAAGCTACTCATGTTTCAGCGGACTGCTAAAGACTGCAGAAGGAGCGTCTGGTATGCTATGCTGGCAAACAAGCATGCCAGGCGGTAGATGCCAAGGTCTTACCTTTTTTTTTGTACCTTTCTTCTCGTTGGTGCTGTTGTTCGTTCTATTGGGAAGACTCCCATCTTGATGACACTAGCGGTGAGGAGGAATGTCTGACATTTCAATTTTACTTGAGCACACAATGGCTGTCAAACTCAATAGCCTTGACGCCTCAAAGCACAGGTGGTAACCGTTGCCTCATTTTCGTGGCATTAGTAAGCCGCCATTTTTCTTTTTAAAAATATGTCGTTTTTATCTCTTCCAGGTTCTGAGTGACAGCGAGTGGAGTGAGCTTTTGAAGAACCGCTGCAGCGGGCACCATTAAGTAAAAGGTTAGTCTCTTTAGCCCTCTTTGTAAGGGTCTTTTTTTGAATCGACGTTTTTCTTCTTAAATGCCATCGGCCTTTGGTATAGTATAGTATATATAAATATATTTCCAGCTGAATTTTCGGTTGGCTTGACTTTGCCTTGTCAAATGCTAACTTCCGTTGTCTTTTCACGGCATTTCCAGTGAGTATGATACTTGGTGTGCTCTTGTGCCGTACGCTATATGGAAAACTGTTTTGAATGTACCCTGCGTTAGAAGAAGTAAAGCAAACGCAATCTGTCAGAACCACAGACAGACCTGCCACAATGAAAACCGGATTAGCATAGCTCTCTCTCTCTCTCTGTTTACCCTGGCTCTCATAGGCTATCACTTTGAATAATACTTTAATGTTTTTTTATCACATCATGCTGGCGAACAATGTAAATATATTAATCTGTCATCCTACGTGCTGCGTTATCAGTGGAAAATGAAACAAGACAAATTGTGTGTTCGGTGGAAAGCCAGTGGCGACATGAATCCGGCCTGAATACCAAGTATCATGCTGGAAGGGTTTGCAACATGTTTTTTTATTTATATCACCAAATAAATACATTAATTTCGATTTTTGATGTATGCGGTTGCGGTCAAGAACACGGTAACAGTTTGAAGCAGAAATATATTTTCTCTCTCTCTCTCTCTCTCTCTCTCTCTCTCTCTCTCTCTCTCTCTCTCTCTCTTTCTCTCTCTCTCTCTCTCTCTCATCCCTGCCTAGCTTCGAGTGGATTAGCTGCTTGGCTGGGCAGAAGCGTACCCAGGGGAGGAAGGCTGGCACGTGCTATCCGATTCCTCTCCACCCCCACAATCCCAATGCGTCTGTGTGTCTGTCTGTATGTGTGTGTGCACGTGCGCGTGTGTGCATGTCTGTGGAAGAGGAAGTGTCCATCTAGACCGGTGCAGACTTGAAACATACATTATGAAAATAATCAATGACGTCTTTACTCCTCAATGTTATTGTAACCTTAGCTGATCCTAGCACAAGTGCAGTCAACCACACCCAGGGATAATCCTGCAGCACGCCGACTCATAATATTTTCATAGCTGATGTAATTTCTGAAGCAGCCCGTTTAATATATGATAACATTAAGAGCTTAATGGGGTCCTGCTTTTTTGGGGAAGGGAGGGGCTGGGTGCGTCTCCCCTATGAGGCAATATGAGGCACTCGTAGCTGATAAAACTTTTCACTCTTTCAAATGAAAGCTATGTTGGAATCAAAGGCATTTACTTTTCACTGTCATACAACACACAATAATATGTTTAATGGAGAGGGGCAGAGGTCAAGGCTGCAGGTTAAGCTTGTGCTCTTCTTCCAACTCCAAGTCCAACTCCATACATGAAGCTAACTGACGGAGACAAATACCATCTAGCAGTTCACCTCCCAGATGTGTGTTCCCTAGTATATTGATGCTGGCTTGGAGGACAGCTGCTCCTGTTGCCCCCCCGCAGGCCCTAACCCCCTCACTGCCCGTCTCACTCCACGTGCCTCCCATAATGGATGCACAAAGTGCCCCGGGTCTGTAGCCATGGCAACCATCCCTAAAGTGGGCCGCAGAGATTCTCCGTGCGGTTGTAAACTGACCCTTCACTCATGCCAGCTAGCTAGATGAGGTTATTATGACTCATGGTCGTGGTGTGGTGGTGATGACCAAAAGTGTTCATCAAAAGCACTTTTATAGATTTTGGTAGGAAACGTATTGATTCACCAGTACAAAAATAAATTCTGCATAGTATTTGAAATTAGTCGTTTTTAAGCCCTGCAAACGCTGAAACAACAAAACAGACCAAATATCCATGCTTTCAATCGATCATCAAGATCAAAGTCAACTGTATTTGCCAAGTACATTAGCACATAAAATGAATTTGGACCATTATAGTGGAACTGTTTACGCGACATGGACCACTGAAGTTGAGAAAGAGAATAAAAGCAATAATAAACAGTGAGATTGTGCTGAGCTAGCTGGATGCTGGCTGTTCCTGGCCTGCTGGCGTGCTGACTGAGCTTTCAAAGTGGAAGGAATGGAGTTGTTTACAGGGCCAAAATCCCTAGGAGCAACGCAGAACATCTCTGTTTCTCTTTATTTTAGGAGACACTTTGCATTCTTTACCAGAGTCACATTTCTTATTACTATTTGGCTCCATGGAAAGAGTAGTTTGAGTAAAAAAACCAAATGGCTTTTATTCTTTCTAAATGGGGTCTAAGTTGTCTATGAAAGAAACGCAAACAAATAAATGACTACTTTCATTGCCTATATGGCAGTAACTGTCACTAGATTTGACCATCCCCATCTTGAGGCTGGTACATTGTAAGCCTGACTCAAGATCACTGCCTCTCTCTGGATTGGATGGTTTCATAGGACAAAGCAGAGTAGAAGCAGTCCCAGATGGTGTTCAGTGCTACCCAGTCACCCCTCAATAGTCAGCCATGGCTTCAAAACCCCACAACCAGCTGCAGGGCATACCAACTGAACCTCCTCAGCAAGGGGAAAACCCACTGTTGAGACGAAGCAGCCAGTGAGCAATGGGGTGGTGGAGGTGGTATGGTGCCAGCGTCCAAACGAAAACAGCTGTACAACAGCCTGGATGCTATCTTCAAGTGATCATCGGTATTACACTGCCTGCCCGATTACCAAGCTGTTGTTCTCTCCCTCCCTCAGAGAGGCTTGGTTTGTTTGGGATGCTGGATAGAGGAGGGGACGTCAGGAGGGAACTGAAAGGGGGTGCAGACAAGGCAGCCAAGATGGTCTAAGGACCTCTTTGTAACACCTCTACTTCCTGTCTGGAGAGAGGACAGCGTTTGTCTGTATATTGATTGTTTTTGTGCCCTAGTTGAGGCTGGATTGTGAGGATGCATAGGGGAGGGATCGCTGGAGGGTGGATCCCTGAATATTTATCCCCCTCGGGCTCCACTGGCGGTGACATGCCTTGCTGGGGTTATTCTTATCCATTTTGTATCTCCTCCCCCTCACTCTCTTGGTGGGCACACCCCTAGCTGGACTAATCTTGGGTCAGGCAGGTGCCCTAAGCAATGCCAAGCACTCGCCAAACAAACTCAGCCAAGCCTATTTTCAGAGTAGAAAATAGGCATGTCATTAACACAACATCTTAACTCCCCAAACAATGACAACAGGCCACCAGTAGAAGAATCAAAGTATAAAATGACCAAACAGACAGGTGTAGACCTGTCCAAAGACTTTCTTTATACTTCATACTATAATTAGTTTTTCATGTCATTCCATTAACTTAAGAATTAGGTTTCCCTGGAGATATAAGTTACTGTAACATGATACTAAAAGGGGGCACATGAAGTTCAAATATCTTGAAAATAAGCTTCCGTAAGTCCTGGACTATTGTTTCTTAAACGCAGGCTTTTATTCCCATGTGAAAGTTTAGATGAGTGCTCTTCATGCTTAACTTTCTGTTCTGAAAGAGCCCGAGCGGGCTCTCTATAAACATTGCCTCCATTACTACAGCAGACTATGAGAGAGAGTGCGTCTGCATCGGTGAATTAACCTCAGCCGTTCCTCAACACACGCATCTGCACTAATGGCTTCCACAGAGCTGACGTGCCTGCTGCAGCCATAATTACTCATTTATGCTTCGATTACCACTCCGGCTGAAGGGTCCAGGGCGGTGCGCCGTCGGTAAAGTACAAGATTGGGTTGCACCTTCTTTGTGTTAGAGTGCCATAAGCGCATCAATCCACTCACTTTAAGACATGTATGTCAGTCATGTCATACATGAAGCACAGGGCAACAAGAGTCAGCTCTTCTAACATGGCCCTCTCTACCCCCTCCTGATATCCTGTTGTGCCAGATATTGTATTGCCAACAGCTGAGTGAACAATTCACCACCCTGTTTCCAAGGCAATAGACTTCTCCATTAGCAGAAAAACCACTCTCCCGGCCCACCCACTCAGTCAATACTTTCAATACAGACATCCAAAGGACCACCAACACTCTAACCATACTATTTTGTTCATGGTGGCACTGGAAGTCTGGTTGCAGCTGATACATGCTGTCTGGTGTAGATCTGCTGTCAGCCTGCCAAAGGTACCAGAAACCATGGAGGTCTCACCCTTTACAGATGGAAAAGAAAAAGTAATAGTGTAGTGAAACTCATAGTAAACATTATTTTATAACATAGAAGCATGTTAGGCTAGATATTTCTAAAGGGCAAAAAGTAGTTACTGTAAATATGTAAATTGGAGTGTACATATCTTGTATTTACACCAGTACACAACAGTTTGTCTAACATCATGTGTCAAATGTACTACAGTCAATTATATTTATATTATAATCACCATGTTCCAGTCACCACTCACCAAAAACTAAAATGCCACACTGTTCAATAAAAGCAATGACAGTCAGATGAGAATCAGAAAGTATTGTCAGTATCACAAATATTTACCAATTCATTTTCAACAAAAGATTTAAGATGACATAATAGGCCTACAAGCAACAGTCAAACCATTTATACGACTTTCATTCATCCTCAATACAACATTGAGCATGTGCCCAACAATGAACCAGGCCCTCTGCCAGAGCACACACTCCCCTGAGGGTGCTGAGCCAAGCTCTGACTGGAGTCAAAGTGACAACAACGCCTGACAGATACACTGATTCAGTCTGTCCTGATGGAAACCTCAAAACTAGGTCTGGAAAACAGCACACACACGCCTACTCCTCCTCCTCGTCCCACATAGTAAACATTATATTTGATTTACCGTAGGTTGTGTCATCAATTTCAATAAATTGATACTGTTTGTGAACACACAAAGATCAAAAAGAGGAGACTGATGAGAACATAATGAATTAAAGAACAATACAAACTGAATTGAGAACATATTGAGAACAAATTTCGATTAAAATTCTGAGTCACATCTTTCATAATTGAATGGAACAACAGACACAAGTCTGAAACAAATCTTAAAAGCGCATCGTGTGTGATGTGAAAAGAAAAATGGTGTCAGCCAGGCCATTTAGATTTAGAGCTAAAAAGAAACAAGTTCTGCTTGTGTTGTAGGACAACAATGGGGAAATCTAAAATCCTTGACATGGACACAGGGTGTGATTAAAGACAGCTTTCTATGTGGAAGATAAAAAAGCCATTATGCTATTGTAGAGTAGAGCACTGCCCAATGGTGTCAGGAATAGTACCAGAACTGTGTTCATTTCAGGTTATAGGAATCAATACATGCATAGAAGTGTGTTTTAGATTATAAGTGTGCTTCAGAAGTGTCAAATGCTTGGCCTACTGGCGTCTAGCACAGATGTCTATGCCTGTTTGCCCCACCTATTCCCATGGACAGATTTAAGTGTGTAATCTGTTGACTAAGTCTGGGAAACCTGCAAGGCTGAGTGAGGATTTAATCGTATATCCCATGATGGCACTCTCCTGAGTTGCCACAAAGATGGGATTTAAAAACTCATCTGCATGTGGAGAAATGGCGGTATCCAGGACAGACAGACAGACAGTCAGACAGACAGACAGAAAGTGGTACGAATGGAGAGGGAGAGAACAATTGGCTGAAAGTATGCTATTTTTCTCTTGGCCGCACACAGCCCTTTCCAAAATTTTACAACCTGGACCTATTCATTTATTTATTCATCTACCTTCTTCTATTTGCGGAGGCAAGGCTGCCAGTGGGTTAAGTGTTTTTACCCAAAAATCTAGTCTGGCTTCCATGTGAGCTTAACTTTTGCCTGTATGCTTTCTCCACCAGCCTCTACTGTTCCATCCACTGGCCCAACACCAGCCCCTAATGCTACCTCTGACATCCTGGTGCACTCTGCGGTCGTCTCCTGTCTGCCACAGACCACGAAAGATAGGCCTACAACAGGAGAGAAAGACCAGCCCACAGCATGAATACATCCCGGGCTTAAGAGAGGAGCACCAACCACTTAAGACTAAAGTATTGAAACATTTTTCGTGGCAAAATAGACAAAATCCATTAAGTGAAATCAAGTAGACAGTATGGCTCAATAAAATATGCATTTTGTGGTGTTGAAAAGACTTCAACCAAATGTTCCCCTTTAGATCTTGTCACATCTTACTTGAATTGGTTTGATTTTTTTAAAATTCATTTCAATGTTATGACGTGCTTCATTTCTATGGTCTCATAAATAGAAGCAAGAAAAAGCAATATCTTTGTTGGAAATTAAATGTTTATTCCAAAGTTTCAAAATAAAATCACCATTGTAAAAAAAGGGACATTCTTCTTTTGAGTAAAAGAACATTTCTCAAAAATTCACAAGAATAAATCCTTATTCCACAGTATGGTTTTAATTGTCCTGCTAGACCTTGGAAAAACATGTGCAGATAGTTGGAGGGGGAAGTTAGCTCTGGAGCTGTCTAACGACAACCAACCCTGTGTGCACACATGCGGACGGCCAGGCCATATGACAAGCCAAGTAGCTAGGGCATCTCCACGCAGAGGTCAGCCCTGCCTCCTTCAATTCAACCACAGCTTTAATTCTCAATGTGCTTATCGTAAGAGTCCACCGGAGACACATTCTCCAGAGGGGCGTTCAAATCCAACAAAAACACTTTTCACAGCCCAAGAGAACAATTTAAATTAAATCGCCTGGGCTGCTTGTTAATATGTTGAAGACAGTGTCCTGGAATAACCTATTTTTTTTCTTTCAGATCAAGTAGTTCATGCAAAACATATTTTCTGCATGGCTTGTTAAAGGCACATATTTTCCTTCCTCTAATTGTGACCCTCAAGAGCTGTGGCTCAGGAAGGTAGCATGCAGATTGCTCACTCTCGCTAACACAGACATTCACATATATTACATGCACACACACACACACACACACACACGCACACACACGCGCACACACACACACACACACACACACACACACGCACACACACACACACACACGGCTGTCACGCCCTGATTCCTGACCATTTAACAACCCCCTCAACGGGGCCTTAACCCCTGGGAGCCCCAGAGCAGATGCCCCAGGTCCCGCTCCTCTCCACCGATCACATGGAAGGCTTTGGCCATGCGGAGGTACTGGGAGGCTGAGAACTTTACCGCGGCCTGCCAAGAGAAACACTCTCCCCCACACAGTCTCACATTTCCCAAGGTCCTCTGCAGCCAGTGAACAACGTGTCAGGAGAGAGGAGGAAGACAAAGAATGAGAGAGAGTGTGTGTGTGAGAGAGACAAAGAGAGAGAGAGAGAGAGAGAGAGAGAGAGAGAGAGAGAGAGAGAGAGAGAGAGAGACACAGACAGACAGAGAGGCTGGCTCTAAAACAGCAAGGGATGAGATTTTCCCGTTCATTTGCTGGATTTAAATCAATGCAAACTAGATCATGCCAGGAAAAGAAGGTTTCCATTTGCATTGAGCATTAAAACCATGAAATGCAACATCATTGTGTTTGAGATTCAAGCAAATGAACATCATGTTAAGGTGTTGAAACAAACAGAATGCTGATTTCTTAATTTCTTAATAATTTCTTAAATTACCATTTTCTGGACCACAAATATATATAAATATAGCAAAAATAGCTTCAGTTTATCTAATTTTAGCTTACATTCAAACAAAGACAGGAAGAGTAACAAACCTGAACAATGGTCCCTTACAGTATCCAATGTAAACAGTGGATCTTAATACAGAATCCATCTACAAACAGATGTATTTCAACATTGCTGTAATTGCACAACCTACAACTACACTGTAAAAACAAATAACTGCATTGATTTACATCCAGCAAATGAACGGGAAAATCTCATACCTTGCTGTTAGAGCCAGCCTCTCTGTCTGTCTGTCTCTCTCCCACTTTCCTACTACTGGTTAAAAGTGAGCATATTATTAAGTATATTAGCTTTGAAACAGATGTCTTCAGAAAAGCACTGGCTCTCATTTAGAACAAAAAAAATGGAAATCTTCTAGACGTACCAAAATACACACACTACAACTTCTTATCTTGTTTACTGTGGTTGGGATAACAAGAATGCCTGTTTCCTTTGTTAACTTTTGCGTGAGCATCTTAACGAAGCATCTCAGACTGTTTGGATAATGTGATAGCAGGTCCATTATTGTGGGCCTCCCGGAGGGGATGTGGTTGTTAGAGGCTGGCTGTCACTCAGGGCCAGAGGACTAAACAGTGGGAGTGGTGAGGCTAAGGGCCAAGGCTTATCCTGGAATCTGCCTGGGATTTGTAGCCGTGTGGATGGAGCTGTGTCTCTGTTAAGCCTCCAGCTATAGGCCCTAGACAGGACAAGAGCAGTAGGAGAGGCATTATGTAGAGTTGGTGTGATGATTGGGTGGGTGGGGTTGGACGGAGTAAAGCTGTGTTGACCTGTAGCACCTTTACTGAGCCTTCGTCTCTCATTTCATGAGAAAAACTGAATATTACTTCTAAGGGAATAAAATAATCTGCTCTGCTGGATTTCACTTTTCACAATCCTGAATGAATGAATGAGTGATTGAATTCATTGGAAAATAGAATGATTACTTTATTACAAGCTTATTGTATCACTTTCACAGGGGAGTAGCAGCAGTGTAAACACAGATGTAAGCTCATAACATGTATGAGTCCTGGTGCACTGGCATCCCTAAATGGAATGGAACCTTAATTAATATTATGAGACCTGTCTCTAGTCTGCATTAGCACCATTGTACAAAGGGCCAATAGGATAAGATCTTTTTCCCTGTGTTGAGTAGGCATGTGTGTGTATTTCTGGGGGCCAGGCACTGGCAGGCAGCATGGTGTAGACATCAGTATTGGGGGGCAGTGATTATTATCTCCCTGACAGATTCTGCTACAGCAAGATGAGTTCAAAGAACAAAATGACAAGGGCATCTAATCTGCTGTCAGGAAATCACCAAAGGCATATTTGTAGCAGTAAACAGACTGAAAGTGTATTAGATTTTAGTTTTAAGAAATTACACTACAGCGAATGCTACTATTGCTTTGCAGTCAGTGTTGCAGTCAACTAAAGCTATGTGGCTGATGCAGGATCATTGTGGCACCCACACTGTTGTATATAGCTGAGCGGAAGATAAAAGCAACATAATTTCCAACAGGAATGAATGCTAGTCCATATATAGGTCCAAGAAACAGAAAGGCAACAAGGAGGATAGATGAGCAGTGGGCGAGCGAAGCGATTAACAAGGGGATGTGAGGTTTCGCTGGTCCTTAAAATTCAGTTTACAGTTTATGTTCTCCGGCAGCCATGTGTTGCTCCTCTTCCTGACCCCTTCTACTGTCAGTGTATTTTTTTTAAACTGGAGGTTCAAGTGGAATGCAGCCGAGTAATCAACGGGAGCGGTGCCAAGCCAGCACAATGTGGCCTTGAGTTCTGAGATAACTGAAGTCATGCTGAAAAACCCAACAGACACTTCACTCATCATCATCATAAGGAAGCAAGTTGTTTCCTGTTTTTTAATTATTTGACGGATATCACATACAACAGGAGAATACAACTGGAAAATATCCCTGGATGGAATGAAGGGGAGAAATGGCGTGATGATGATCACCTTATACCAAAGGTTACTTCCATCTCTGTACTGAACTCGACTACATTGTCAAATTTCCTTTCCTGGGCCAATGGAAGGGAAGCCATTTTACATTTTACAACCAACAATGATGTAGAAGAAGATAGGGAACAAATTAAGAGAAAAAAGATAGTGGATAGTGAGAGCTGAAAGAGAGAAAGCAAAGAAGATAGAAGAGAGCAAGCTAACATATTTTTCAATTTGATTGCATCAAAAACAATTTAAAAAAAGAAGGTAAACAACAAGAAAGTTAATGAACATTTAAACATTTTAATAGATATAGTCAAAACCCAACTTCAATCATACATTGATGTTGGGTTCATCAAGCAAGATATACAAACTCTTACACTTATCAAGCCTCAGCATTATAGGCAGGTGATCTTAATGCCTATATCAAGTGCCAGTGAACCAATTGTGTTTTTTTTGTTCTTAGATTAGATTAGATTAGATTCAACTTTATTGTCATTGTGCAGAGTACAAGTACAGGGACAACGAAATGCAGTTGGCGTTCTAACCAGAAGTGCAAATGAGCGATTAAAGTGCAGTATGTTAGTACGTCTTCCATGAGCTTGAACATATTAATCTATACCATTTTGTCACTGTTCAAATTATATATATATTAGGGCTGGGCGACAAACGCGATAATAACAGCGGTAATGCAAATTCGTTTTAACAGCACTCATTTTTTTGACGCATTAACACAGGCACTGGCCTTTTTACGCCCAGGCCCGACTACACGCAGATCGCCTGGTAGCCAATTCTGTCTACATTCACTTTCTATGGAACCCGAACAATTCGCTGTGCTGAGCATGCTGGGATTGCTTGCTCCTTCTAAATTTGCATAAAGTTGAATTCAGTTAAGTTTATTCAAATGAGCGCAGTGCGAAACCACCAATAAACAAACAGGACATGGGCGTGACGTTGACCCTTCTGCTTCATTACCACAACTTGTGTGGGAACAAGGTAAATCACGAGTCAACACGCCCAGAAGCAGATGATTTGTCAAGGCGTGGCGATATCTTCCGGATTCATCACATATAGTCAGGCCTGAGCGTTAAACACTAGACATTAATTTTCAATGGGAGATGAGGGGCGCGGCACGGAGGAGCAGTACCTTGTTGTCGGATTGCTAGTCGTCCCCGCTAGCAATTGCTAGCAAAACTAGCAATCCAAAAACAAGGTACTGCTCCTCCATGCCACGCCACTCGACTCTCAAAAGGCCAGTACCTGTGTTAATGCGTCCAAAACATTTGGTAATAAAGTGAGCAGGAAACAGTGGAAAGTGGAAAATTACAGAAATAGGACTCTTGGATACGACAGGTAGGCGCCGAAACCTGCTGACACTCCACCACATAAAACCCAGACAAGATAGAAAAACATAGAACGAGGCCAGGCACACGATCCTGGCGGTAACTAGGGCCCCGACATGAAGGATGTAACAGCAGTTAGGCTATTCTTCTACTTCTTTGGATACCGCGGTTATACTTCTATTCTTCTGTCTGTTTTTTGAGATGCATCATTTCTTGGGTTTGAGTTTTCCATGATTTGTGATTTGAGCATATTGGTAATTTAGATGCTTGACCTGTGTGGGTCCCTGGATTGTTTAAGTCTGTTGTTTTGTGTTAATGCTAATAACAAATATACATACATTTGCATGAAGCAACCATATTTTGTCCACTCCCATCTTGAAAAGAGTAGTTTAGTACTTGTGATTAACTATGGAGACAAACATGCAATTAATCGCGATTCAATGTCAACCAGTTTGTGAACGTTCTACTCTGCTCCAAACTAATGTCCCGTTCTATTCCACGAACAACAGCCACCGCCGCCGCCAACAGGGTATACTACCGTCACAGATGTGTGGATGTTTGGAGCTCCTCAGACACTGGGTTAAGCTTCTCAGACACTTAAAGTATAACGCCACCGGTGTGTGGCACACATACACAACCTCACTCATTATAACACACATACTCAACTATGCCACTAGCCTTAACCATGGCTAGCTAAAAAAGGTGGTTCACTTACACTTTAACACCAATGAAGACACAATTTTAGTGTTCAAGGTATAACCACAGTATTATCTGCTGGTTTGTTTGGAGAGAGGCAAAAATATTGGCTGCAACAATGCTTTTTGACAGACCAGCTGGGTATCAGCCTCATGCATAATGTATTGCCCGAGTCTAGTCTATTAGTGATTCTGGGAGCGATGCAATTAAGCAATTAAACCCAGTGGGAAATGACACTTCTGATGGAGGGTGGAGCTTGGCAAAACAAGGTTGGCAAGAAGAGGAAGTGTAACAAGGATTAACTTTTCAGCACTGCAACCCTTTGTATCAGCCAATCAGTCCTATTTTGATAGCAAGCCTCTGAATGGCTTCACTGTATAAGTGAAGCCATTCAGTTAAATCAGAAATCCAAATGATTGCTTGTCTGTTTCCTATTTAATGTTATGTTTTTCTTGTAACT
The DNA here is from genome assembly GCA_027122695.1 of Merluccius productus. Taxonomy (NCBI): domain Eukaryota; kingdom Metazoa; phylum Chordata; class Actinopteri; order Gadiformes; family Merlucciidae; genus Merluccius; species Merluccius productus. Next base: position 8,717,388 of record JAOPJI010000001.1, on the reverse strand, counting down.
TTAAGACTTCACTTTGGTAACTTGGTTATGGACATTTGTCATCATGTTATTTATGACTGTACACTACAGACTAAATTATTGATTAATTTAAGATTTAGATTTGCAACTCAACTACAATAAATCTAAGCAATCTCGGCCACATTTGAGAAGCTAGGGGGGCTATTGTAGGGGAGGGTAGATGTTGTTGATCACGGATGGGGGTTAGGGAGTTTGGAGATGAAAGTAGATGAAAGACTGACAGAAAACAACAAGATCGGGATATAAAACGTCTGGAGAAGGTTTATATTAACACAAGGTGGTCCAACATGACACATGCAAGCATGTCAATGAAGATATTTGGGGGTTACAGAGAAGAGCTTCTGGACCTCACACGCAAACCAGCATAGAGCCCTGAACCGTGGGAATTAGCCAGCACGACAATGTTTTATTGTCTGGAGAAATACAATGAAGCTCCACAGACTCTGTGCCACTCCAAGCTTTTTTTCTTCTTCTTGGGGATCCCATCCGGCTGAATGGATGACTGGGTAAGGAGACCTTATGGACCTGGAAGCCAGTCCTCCATTGCAACACTGACATTTAGGTGAAACATCTGAATTCCAGCAGTGAAAGTCCCTCCTCTCTACACAGTCACAATGTTAAACAGTGGTGGAGCAGAGCCGGGAGTTTTCCCGGCATTTTTGTGGGCTAAACATGCAGCTTGGCTTGCACTAGAAAGACATACCAGACGTGTGAAGCATTCAGCTCTTTCCTGTCTGAGAACTGGGGAGATGGAGCTTGCATAGACAAGAGACCACGCTAAACAACTAAAGACAATGACCATATGGATGGTGTTGGCAGCCGTCTGATCACAAGGGTTTGATGAAAAAGTGTTAATTTAGTTCTGTTTAACATTATGATCCAGAAGTAGAGCAATGGTCAAAATGAACCGCAACCATACTGGAACACATTCAATTATGAAAATGAAGTCTAAACCGTCGACTCCTTGGTTTAACCAAGTCTATGGTGTGTGCGTGCCTGTTTGTGTCACCCACATACATCATTTAATGAGATGGCCCAACTTCAGGGGCTGTTTAGCCTGTGGATTAGCAGGGGGCAGTGAGAGAGGGGTTAGGTCCTGCCACTTCCTTACGTTCTTCCCCCAGATGTTTCCGCTGTGCTGCAGTCAGCAACCTGTCCCTACGTCACTCTGTGGCTCACTGCTGTGCCCCTTGACCCCATCCCATCAGTCCCTGAACCAGGATGTTGATAAATCCAACGTGCCAACCACCACAGACCCTGAGCAAACCAGAGGGCACAGCAAGGTGATGGAGAGGGGAAAGCCACTGAGAGTCATTAGTAGGACCTGTAAAAACCTTTCTGAATGACACCCGCTAGGTTTAATCAGTGGACATGGTATATTTAATAAAGTATCTCATTTCTCATTTCTTCCAATAAACACATTGAAGAGGAACTATGGGATGCCTCAGATGAAAGACATGGGTAGAAACTGCTGCTTCATTCTATAAGATGTATTAAAAAGCAACAAAGTATAGCCAAATATTGAACTGATATATCATTTATTCCGCCTGCTCAACTCATGAATCGACAGTATGATTCAGATGTGGCTCAGCCCAAACCTGATGAAGCCGGCTGAGAACAGCATAGATGGGGAGTCTGGGGACAGCAACTTAATCACGGGCTGCCTCTCATCACCCTGGGCTCGCACCCTTCACTCCTTTCAATATTTCTACAAGCTGACGCATTTCCTGACATATCCCCGTGGCCCTGTCCTGGCCAAGCCATGACCAGGAAGTCCACCCCCGCTCGCCAAGGGAAAGCTGTGTGGAGAGAAAAGGGGGAGAGTGGGGAGAAGTGTTTGAGGTAGAGCTTTAGTCAGAGAGAAAGACAGAGAGAGAAGATGGAGAAAAGGGAAGAGCAAATCCAAAACAGATGCTCGCCTTGGTTACACGTGTGATTCAGCATTTCAAAACTGAGCAGCACCAGAGCCTAATGCCTGATGGAACCAAACCATGGAGCCGGCTGAAAAATATGTATTCTTTGTTTCTGTGTTTATTGTGCATTTCAGGCAACATAGCCTTTAATGTGTCTTACAGATCACCACAAGCACATTCTTCTCTACACCCTCAAGAATAATGAATTTAACAATTTAATATCACTTTGTCATATGTAGCCTTTACCATTTGGGTTACTTCAAGCTGGCAAAGTAGGGTTGATTACTATACATTTATATTTCCTGAGTGAAAAGACCAGCACATTATTCTGAAAGGCCTGGTCATCATAAGGGTTAATGTTTTAGATACATTCTCATGTCTATAAATCAAACCCATTACATTAAACAGTCTTGTCAATACACTCAAAGGTGTCAGTCCGCTCCTAGTAAACTAATCCTAAATTAGGGTTTTCTGCTTACTGGTGATTCAAACAAATCCTTACAGACATACACCTGTCAAGCCAGGTCTAACCGCTCATATAAGTTACGCAATGACATTTCTTTACAGATAGGCTTACCATTGACCTTATTCTGCTGGACCTGGAGATAATTCACAATGGCAGCAAATGTCCTCCATCAAATACTACAGCACAGTCTTGAAATAATGTGTTCAATAAGTGTGTAGCCTAATGCAGGAATGTGGGCATTTTCCAACTATGATTGTATCTGAAATGGAAAACCGTCAGTGGGAAAATACTGTAAAACACGTCAAAACTGAGGAAAAACTGCTTGTTTCCGAAGGCTGAAACCTGAAGCTTAATACAAATATTTAAAGGGTCATAAGTTCAAAAGAGATGAAACACCCTGTGTCAATCTGAGCCATTAAAACTATTCAATTGATGTTAAGGCACTGAAAATCCAGCTGCATATCTAGCTCTTTCTATTCCGTCAACCTTTCCTGTAATAAATCTAAAAAGCTCTGCACAGAATGGATAATCCAACGGGACATTAGTCAGATTATTTACATGAACTCAAAGAGTTATAGCCTTTTTGACAAGGCAGAACCGGCAGTTCTCTGTGGTGTCTCATTGCAACCCAGGCTGAGTGCCTTTGATACCAAGGGTAAAAAAGGACATTACATATTTCTATATGGGATCAGGATCACATAAACAATTTCTTAGCCATGGTACATTGCGGTGTTACAACATTGTTGTTTATCTTTTATATACCTAATATTTACAAGAAGCTGGTCAGAGTCAAAATATGTCAGGCAAGGCAAACGTTCAATCTTAGAGTATTGTAGATGTCTTCATGTGCATTTTGTAAGATACACAGCGGTAATGCCCCCCTGAATACACTGAATGATCGCATCTTGAAATTAAATCAGAGCTACTTTTGATCAATATCAAAGGAAAGGTGGATTTGCCCTTACAAAGAGCATGAGACATTTGATATTCAAGAACCACGGTGAATTGACTTCGGAGTCGTCAAGTCAATTGGCTATTCGACGATTCACGGTTTAAAAAATAAGAAGCGAATGACACAATCAGCGGCTCAAGTCACCGTGGGTCTGTTGAAACCTGACTGGTGATCAACTCTCTATTTTCCCCCGCTTTAACATCATTGCTTCGGCTTTTCAGTTTTAATCTAACACCACTAGACCCATTGCGGACTGTCCCATTAGTTCTTAAGAACGCTTTATTACAGAATGTGAATATCCAATATCTTAAACTTGGTTTGACGAGATCAATACGCGATGGATCAATCAAGAGTTCTTGACATAAAGTTGTGTTTATTTACATCCTTGTGTTGCATACAATCACGCCAATCAACTGCATTCAAAACAAGACTTGAGAGTTAAGTCAACAGCTTGTCCAGATCTTTTTACAATAATGGTAATTAATTCGCCGCGGCACTTGCCCATCAAGGTTTTTTCATATGCTGGTCTGATCTAACATGAAATACATCTCCTCTTGAAGCATTGGTTAAGTCTAAGTTAAGTCTGGAGAAATACAATGAGTTAAGCCTCTATATCATGTTTTATTCGTTCTTTTTATTCAGTCATAACAAATTAAACATAACAAAAAAACCTGCGATGGTTCGACTGAGAGAATTCGAGTCGACTCTGGGCTCTCGAACGGCGATTTGATTAGTCGACTTTTAGGGTACAGCCCCACAAGATGTTTGCTTTAGATGACCAAAAAAAACAATCTACTAAGCAAGAAATAATAATTTAATTGAACTACAAAGTAGGTCCGGAGGATTTAGAGGGTCAGAGACCGGACTACCCGGGATTAACTAAACAGCCATTCTGGTCTCACATGATGCTTCACATCCACTCCTCGCGGTCTGTTTGTGCCTCAAGGATCTTATGGTAGTGCGATTCAATGTTGACTCCACACACACTTTCCTATAAAACATGGGATAGCCGAGTAACAAGAAAGGCAACCGGAATTCTTCAGAACGGCGGTCATTAAGCTCAGCTATTTCGTTTCATCCCACTTAATAAACTGTTCACACACCACTGCTGCTTGTGCATGGCAAAAAGCGGGACGAGCAGGTCCTTTTAGCACTGGCACCCATCCCAGACTTGCTTTGTATTCTCTCAGGATGTCCTTTAGAGAAAAGATTAGCACACTACTCAGGATGCAGGACCCTGCTCCGCACGGCTCTTTGTCCACACACGGTCTGAAAGTTGCTATTCATGAAAATTAAATGAGAGGGAATTTCGGGGGCACCCCCCACCGCCACCCCCCCCAACAGAAAAAACTTGGTGACATCATCCTTGTATCATAATCCATTTCAGAGAGCTAAGTCTCCATAATGCCTTCATTACATCATTCAGATGTATTTTAGGCTTCTCATGCATCACCTTTTAAAACGTTGAATAACCTGCAATAGACTGGTTATTATTGCTATTTTCACACCCTACACAGGGGCTGTCTTCATATTCTGGTCTATTCTGTTGCAGTGCAGTTTTGTGTTGTTGCAGTTCTTGCTTTTTCTTTGCCATAAAGAGCCAGAGGACATAGAAGTACTTTGATAAAACAAGTTTCCACACACGCTCATACAAAAAGCAAAGCTGGAAAGCATATGCGTTATTGCTTTTGTATGCTCCAATCAAAACCCGAAGAATCACATTTCCACCTACGGTTTGCCCACACAATTATCATGTTGCACTTGGAAATTCTCATCACAAAATTTAGATACACTCTGAAGAGACACTGCCACATCATGTTGTATTTGTGCTTAATGACAAAGATAAAACGGCATTGACAATTCCTGGCCAACTCGCCTGTTCATATAATTGTACTCATTCCTTTGTTATCTCTAACTAAGTGTCTATATTCCCTGCATCAAAGATTCCACCAAGCACGCCAATGTTTCACTTCCAGGTGTGATATTTTGCAGTGGAGGGATTGAGCCGATGAATATGGGCCAATCCCTGATTAAGACACACACCATCTTCAAACAGTTGAATTAATCCCCGTCACTTTCATCACCTGGAGCTCTGCACTCTGCAGCACAGATGCCTTCATAACAAAGCTCACAAGCCAACTGCGAACTCAAGTTCATTCAATCAAGGTTGTAGATTAATATTTCTGGTGAAACATACGAGTTAGCGTGATTAAGGAAACAAAACACAACCAGTTTATTTTGAATCCATGAACAAATACATGGGTCCCTGAAGTGTGTGTGTGTGTCACTGTGATGCCATAGTGATGCTATGGACGTGCAGGTTGCGCACTCTGCTTGCAGAGCTTAAACATTTCAGAGGTGCTCAACATGTGACAAATCACCATATGAACCGTGCGCGAGGGCCAAGATTACGTCATTATTGGTTCACGCTGGCTCGCGCAATTCACGTACTGGTTTGTCATGCCCCCCCCCTTCCCAGCAGCATGACATTAGAACACATGCCTTGCATTCCAATGCAGCGGCCATGTCACTGGATCTGACATGCCCCCCTGTCATCTGACATTGGGTCACACATCCACCCATATAATCAATTCCTCTATCCATATCATCCATCCATAAGGACATCGACCCAATTCATCCATCCATAACTGCTCTCACACTGGAGACGCAGAAGGAGTTAGTGCTACAGGTCACTGGCCTTTGATACACTGCCAGCATAGAACGTCCTCCATCTAGCAATGCACTGACCATGAGTTATTAACAAGCCCATCAGCTCAGAGACAGCACCAACATCAGCACCCCCACCGGACCCAGCCCAACCCCCCTCCATCACCACCCCCTTTAGCTCACATGGTCGAGGGAGGGGAAGGGAGGAATCTCGCGGGCTTCTCTGCCCTTGAGCCATTCAGACTGTTTGTGAAAAGGATCTGTCTCTGGGGCGGAAGGCAAGGCGCTGCCCGGACAATGGACATATTCTGCTGCTAGACTGGAAGGACACCAGGGCGGATCCGTGTGGACACTAACAAGTCCTGCAAAAACATGTGGGAGGGGGAGGGAGGTGAACTGACTTTGTTCTCCAACAAAGTGTAAATAAAGAGGCCTTTATACACTTGTTTTTTGTTCTCAAAGTGTCCTTCTGGGCATCATAAAAGTCTTAGTAATGAAGGTCAGAGCGTAGATCATTGGCTCACCGACAAGCAATCTAATTAGGAGCACCGTCTTGTAGAGTGTAGTTCTCAGAAAAACATCTCATGTGAGATGGTGTTTGATAAGCGAGATCGGACTCTTGTAGACTTATGTTCGTGAGTGACCTCAAATTAGCGTGTCGGTGAGGACAGAGCAGCTCAAACGTTGCACACTGCCAATGTTGTGCTGCAGCAAACACAAACACATTCATCACTGTGGCCCACAGAATCATTGTGGAGCCACATCTGTTTCTGAAAAACATGTGGAGCCGTCGACGTGGTTGAAACCTAACATCTGTCTGCTGGTATCCGGGTATAACCATAGAGACCGGATGGAAAATACACATTAGGGAGGCATAACGAGAAGGAAATGAATGCGTTAGCTATGTCATGCGTCATATAAGTAGCCAATGAAAAGTGCTAACAGTGCATTATCTTGCAAATATTTGAAATGAGTAAATGGTAATTTCACCCTCTACATGTCCTGGACTGAAGAATTACTCTTTTTGGACACAAAAAGACCTACATATCCCATGTGAGACATTTCAGTTCCTGGCATGATTGTACATGTGTAACCAGTGGAGTGGCAATCAAAATATGGGGAGAAAAACACTTTTTTCCTGTTATTCCAAGACTACTCTCTTGCCTGTCTTCCCCGCCTCCAGGGTTTCTTACATAACAGTCGCACTACTTTTACAGTCATTTGAAGAACCGTTCTAATGTCCTCTCAAAACCTTGTGTCTTCACCGGCTAAAATAATCTGTTGTGTGGTGTGTCTAATTGTGCGTCCGGTCCAGTCATTTAACGAACCTCACCATGACTGGGTGCTTCACTGCCAGCATAAAACAAAATGAATGCCACAGAAGAGCTTGATATGAAACACTGAAACATGTTGTCCTCAGCGGGCGTTTCTGTTGGACGCTTCTGAAACCAGAGACAGATAAGTCTGGCAGGGCACTCCATTTTAAGAGCCATACTTTCATTCCACATTAAAATCCCTAGCCGGGGAAATATGTGTGTCTGCCTGTTGGACATGGGAGTTGAGAAAGTACCGAATGAGATCTTTCAGTAAGACCTCTCTGAGCTTTCAAAAATTACTATGGTGGTGACGGTGGTTTGGGAGCCAATAGGTCTGTTTAGCGTACACGCTAGAGAGAAGGTTTGTCGTTAATACCCCTCTCTCAGCGCTCTGCCTTTCTCCAACCCAGATGGCAGCCATTAAGGTGCTACTGCCAAGTCTGGAAGTCTTTGATTTGGGGCTGAGATTCTATCTCTGAGAGACACACATCACCCAGAAACATGTCTCTCCATCTCTCTCTCTCCCACACACACACACACACACACACACACACACACACACACACACACACACACACACACACACACACA
>JAOPJI010000001.1:8680855-8700217 GCA_027122695.1 Merluccius productus | reverse complement strand
AGACAGACAGACAGACAGACAGACAGACAGACAGACAGACAGACAGACAGACAGACAGACAGACAGACAGAGAGAGAAAGAGCAGAACAGAACTAAACTAAACAACCAAAAAACCCTGATTGGTCACAAATAAGCCGGGAGTAGTCTAAAATCTAAATTGGCTCATACAGAGGCAGGCGCAGTCAACTCGAAACAGATATTCACAGACAATCTTACCTACAGCACCTTGAATCTGATAATATTCGGTACAGTGATTGATACATACAGGTCAATGTGAAAAGAAGCAATTACGTATATTGGAGGATAATAAAGCAAAACTAAGGACAAGGGCATGTCTCCTTCCGTACTGTGATGGAACACCTACATTTTCCTTCATGATCAGGGTCCCATGCATGGTGCGAGGTTTCTTTGGATCAGGTAAGGTACCTGGGGGACATAGAAAATAAATGCATAGCCATTTTGTTTAATGATAAACCCTTCAAAGCAAAGGCATACTGAAAACACAGCTATACCATATAGAAGTTTACAAAACAACAACTCCAAATATACATATAGAAGTATTACAATGTAACCAGATTTCCGGTAACAACTGCAAGTTATTTTTCCTACTGCTGTCCAGATTATTTTTCAACAATTATAAAACGTATAGTTATGTGTTTAAAATATGTATTCTAATTGACCAAACTATTACTTTGACAGGAAACCATTCTTGAAATGTTGACCAAACCTACCTCCGAGAGACATCTCTCTCTTTAATAGGTTTAGGGAAATATCCACCGGCACACTGGGATTTGTAGTCACAGTCGTCGTCTCTCCATTAGCTGGCATGTAGCAGTTTATGGCTGGCAAACAAAGAAGGCATAGACACTAAACATGCAGCTGAAATCCATCAGCTTGCCTTTAATCCAAAAAAAAAAGAAAGACTTGTCATTCACTTGTACCAATAATACAAGTGTACATCAGTCCGATGCCAGGCTAAAATAAGCTATGAAAGTATATATCCAAAAATATTAATCAAGGAACCATATAAAAATGTCCATAAAATGAGTGAGCTTAATGTTCTGACTTTTCAGAAACAGACTTTAGGCATAATTAAAACAGAAAGATAAATATAAGCCTAGATATAAATATATATTTAGGTATATGTCCTTGAACCTAAACTGTCTAGGTTTATGTTTTTTCAGTAATAAGTCAGACTGGTGTACTGAAGATTGACAGACAATACTTATACTACAATCACAATACAATACTTACACAATACTAATACGCTCAGGATGCAGAATCATTATCAAGGGTTTTCCTGCTAGTAAACAATGTAGGCCAGGGTGGCGGTAACGGTGATGTGATGGTGATTACACTTACAGAACTCCTGCTCAATCTTGCCTTTGAGGAACTCCATCTTGACGGCCTCCCCATGCACCAGCAGCATGTTGCGGGGCTCCGCCATGCGGATCAGCTGCATGATGCCCTTGGCGTCCGCATGGGCGCTGAAGGACATGTACTCCACCTGCAGCTTCACGTCCAGCTGCAATAGACACGGACATACAAGTCGCCAAAATACCATGAATAACATACACTCATTTAGAACTGAAGAGTTACTGTAAGTAGAGCTCAACCAATATGGGATTTTGGAGACCGATACCAATTGTAGAGGGAAAAATTCACAGATGAGATTACCGATATGGCGGACGATTTAGTGAATTCCTGAGCTGGAATGAAAATAGATATTTTTGCACAGATACCTATGCAAAGGTACTCAGAAGGCTGCTTTCTTAAACAAATAACTATTATGTAACATTTATTTAACATTTATTATACACTGTCAACCCATTTGAACACTGAGCAAATAAAAAAACATCAGTACTGTATGTGTTCAATATCAGTCAATTGCTGAACATTCAAATAAATAATAAATAGTAAACAATGCTAGAAGAAGCTCTGCTGGACAAAATATGTGATGACACCATTTCTAAATAAAGAAAGAGTTTTCATATCGGCGCATATCGGAAAACATATTCGCCGATACCGATATGTACCAATTTATCTCTGATGGGCCAATATCCGCCGATAATATCGGCCCATCGATATATCGGTCGGGCTCTACTGAAAAGTACTGTGAATCGAGTGAATTGCCTACAGGTAGGCATCCTTGAGCAAGATGCCTTTCACATGTTTTTTAATTAACTTTGATTGTGAAAATGAATATTTGATTGTGAAAAAAAAGCAGCGCTACTGCGGCTGTCTGCCTCGCGAGTTCTCACGTTGGCCTGGGCCGCTGCACTGAATGCACTGTATGACGGACAGGAGTCACACAACGTCACTTTCATTGATTGAAAATGAAATGTAGGTCAAACTGAAACAAGGAAATAATTCAACAACAATCACGTGGTAATGATGGTTTCACGAGTTCACAACCCATCTCGGCCGCAGAGAGTGATTTGCACTCCGAGCAATTTAAAAAGCCCCATTTGGAAATAATCCGGATTGTGGTCAGTAGATGGCAAAAATTGTATAGGAAATTATTTTATTTGCTTATTTTGTAGTTATCTTTTAGACATATTACATACCTATCCAAGTAGTTATGTCTATCGAACCTATGTGTTTTTTTAGAAGGAAAATTCAACGTCACTTTTGACCACGTGGTTTTACACTCCACAGCCCCACAGCCCTACTGTGGAGGGATTTAGATGTCCTTTACCGTTGATCTCCCTTCCATCTCCAGTTTGCGCTGTCCGTTCAGGATCTTGTGCCCGATCGTCCCTTGCACACAATACCCCGGCATGATTACCTGTAGCAAAATTAGGGTAATAAATGGACCATGAAGTTGTTCACTAAAGTCATCGACTGTACTATTCTGTGTATGCGCATGTGGCAACAACAACAGCACTCACCATGTTCTTCTCATTGCCAGCCCACTTCTTGAAGATCTGTAACGACTGGCCGGCGTGCAGCATACCCGGTGTAGCAAACACCACCTAGAGCAGGTTCAAACAACCAAGTTTACACTTGTCAAAGATAACTGATAACAAGGAAAACAAAAATCATGCTTGTTAGGAGTTGTGTATGGTATGTCAATATGAACTTGGTATTATGCTTTATTATATTTGTGTATTGCTAACTGTCCACTTCACTGTGTGCCACTTCATGTTTAGACTAAATTTGCGAGGGCAGAGCGACCACCTTATCTGTTATCCTTCAGACACCTGTAAGGTTTCTCCAGCCTAAGGTGCAATGTCTCTTCCCCCACACTAAATGTGAACTACTGTATAAACGTGTACCCCTTGTGTAGGCCTTGTACCTGCTTCACCCATTACTCAGCGACATTGTTCTGCTTCTTTAAATTCGAGAAAAGTTAGATGACTCCATCCAAATAGACAACAGAGAAAAAGATCACTGACAATGCTAAAAAGTGCTGTAGGTAAGAGCTATCATTTGAGTGTAATTTGTTAGAAATGCCACCCGTCAGCTATTAGTGAGTGAAATGCTCAGGGAGAATATCTGTTTTATTTTTTTGATTTCTGACCGCCCCTGGCTCGTTTCTGACCAATCAGGGACTTTCTTCTGTGATAAGTGGGAGCAGAGAGGGAGGGGGCGTTTTTTGGGTTGTTTATTTTCAAAATCTTCTGCTCTTTCGCTCTTTACAACTCCCAAATCTTGTAGATACGATTTAAGAGCTATAACTTGAGTGTCATTTCTTAGACATGCCATAGCCATCCATCAGCTACTATTGAATTAAATGCTCTGTGAGAATATCTGTTCTGGTTGACTGCAGCAAGAAATAGATTGTTGACCGCTCCTGGCTCATTTCTGACCAATCGGGGACTTTCTTCCGTGAGTGGTCAAGGAAATCAAATGCGCGCACACAGCGCTGTCATGGAGGGAGCAGAGAGAAAGGGGGAGGGTTTTGTGGGTTGTTTCTTTTCAAAACCATTTGCTCTCTTCTGCCCTCTGTCTTTAAAAACGCTCAAATCATACGTACAGCAGCTTTAAATTTACTAACATTTTTATTCCATTAATGTACGAATTATGATCCATTTATCCAAAGCAACTCACCATAGGTCCGGGGTTATCTGCGTAGGAGCGGTCGAAAGCCTTGATATGCTTGAATTCAAACATGTTTCTCTGTACAAAGGTCTTGCGGATCTTCTGGTTGGTCCACGTAATGAAGAGCTTGTAGTAGTGGTTGGCCTTCTCCGTCAGCCCCGTGGAGAAGTAGATCGGGGCCTTGAGGTTCATTCTCTCCCTGCATAAGGACAGCCAATAGTGGTGTTGTTATTGTCAGTATCACTAATGCCATGTATTATTATTACTGTGTAATATACCACACCACAATAAAAGGATGTAAAAGTATGTGACAGTATGTTTAATAAATTAAATGTCACATACTTTTACACTTCGCTAGCGCTAATGTTACTGGGGTTTTTCTTTATCACACTTTTTTTATGATGTATCATGTCCATGTACACGTCAACTGAGTAGAAATGTAGGTTATTACCAAAATGTTTCCAATAAGATGCACAATTCCTGGGCTCTCCCAAGGGCAAAAACTGGAATGAGAACCTAGAAACATGAGACATTGTATTATGATGAAAAAGGCTAAATAAAATGAGAAATTAAAGTAAAGTGATGGCATTATGAATATGAATAATTGACTAGCATGATAATACACAAACTATACAACCTATATTTTGTCAATTTTTTACTAAACTAAGCCTCCGTGCTTCCCCCAGAATACAAATAACAAACAATAATACAATAGTAATAAAGTAAATTAAAAAAAAACTGATTTTAGACAAAACAGAAGGAAGTAAATGTAAAGTCAAATAAATAAATGTCCTGAAAAACTCCTTTAAATCAAATGTGATTATGATGGGGATATTGTAATAAAATATATTGGCTACCTTGCCTCCTCGTTCCACAGTCTCATGCACTTTCTTCAGGAAGTCTCTCTCCCTGCACCTCTTGGAGTCGCGGATGGTGGTGGCATAGGTGGACTCTGAGATGAGGATGTCCGGGCGGCACTTATCAATCCACGCAGCCCTGGGTAAAACAGCACATAATGTTCAGATAAAATGTACCACGTCGGTCATAGGGAATAGACTCAATCGATGATTCGTTAACAACCCTTACCCTAAATGCCTGTCCGGCGTCATGTTATAATCCCCCTAAAGATGCAAAAAGAAAAAGAAAAATCCTGGTTATAATTCAAAACAAATGTTAGAAAATGTACATATTCCCACGTTCTTCTGCTTCTTACGCACAGTGTAGACGACAGACTCGGATCCCACTTTGATTTGCACCATAGCAGCACCCAGAACGTGACCCGCATAGTAAGCCTTGATCTCCAGCTCGTCGTCCACCTGCCATCAGCACAACAGATAGCACTTCACTTTCCATCAAAACAGGTGAGCAGGTGGTGTATGCAACACGTATAGGAAAGTCTGGGATTTGGGAATGCTAAAAATCACATCATCAACGCACCTGGACCGTCTGGTGGAGGTTCAGAGGTACAACTTTCTTCATGCAGTCCTTGATCATCTGGGAAGTGAAAAAGTTGGTCTCCCCCTTTTTGTCCACACTGATCTTACGGAAGTCTTCTAGCAAAATGGGGCAGATGGCTTTGGTGGGGTGGGTCATGTAGATGGGCCCGTCGTAGCCCACCATCTCACTCATGTAGGGGAGAGCACCGCAGTGGTCCAAGTGGAAATGACTGGAAAGGAAGTGAAGTGAAGGCAGTGAAACTCCACTATAGAAACCACTGGGGAGGCTAAGGTGCACACACCTGCTCACCACATACTGCTCACCACAAACCTGCTCACCACATACCTGCACACCACATACCTGCTAACCACATACTGCTCACCACATACCTGCTCATCACATACCTGCTCATCACATACTGCTCACCACATACCTGATAATCACACAGTCCAAGTATTCCGTCAGTCGCCCATTCTGTGTGATATAAGAGAAGTCCGGGAATCGCCTCTAGATTGAAAAAGGCAAAGTCGATTTGTTTAGTACATATATGTGCTAAAAGGTGTATCCCTTATCTCTTGTAAACTGATGTACTCCTTGCACTTACATCGTCATTGAAGCCCATGTGCATCCCACAGTCAAGCATGATGTTCTTGCCTCCAATAGAGACCAGGATGCAGCTGCGGCCAACATCTTGCCCGGCCCCTAATACATGGTAACACAGTGATTATTATTAGACACATTTTAGTGCATCTGAATAATTGACTATCGTATAACGCAAGAAAAGGGAGAAGCGTTAAAATTGCAAACGCTATTACTATTGAACTAAAACCATTTGAGTGTGACGCATCTTGGCTGCTGCTAGCTAACTATCACATTGCATTACTTACCAAGTGGTGTGACCTTTATTTCGGGCATCTAGTGTAATAGAGTGAATTATAATAGAGATCAGCAGTGGTTACCTCGTTAAATGAACAGGTCTGTGTTTACAAAGAATAGTGTCTAACGTGTATTCGTGTGGTCACTTCCGTGTCCCGGTCAAACTCTCTTCTTATTGGTCGAATACCTAAACGCGTCACTGCGTCAGAAGTGTGCGCAGTCCGCGTGCAGGCGGGATCAAAGCCAGGAACTGTAGTCACCTGCTGCGAGAGATGTGTGCCTTTCCTTTAGTTTCTGGACATTATATGAGGTAACCGTCTCCCTTTCTCCAAATATCATGCTTAGAGTAATAGGAGAATCTTTCCGGCTGCCGCCAATTCCCATGGTTTAATTCGTATGGTTAATTGATATGTTGACTTGTATCTATCAGCAGGACTTCCGCATAGACTACTATGGCTAATTCCACTGGACCAGAGAATCACAAGTTCTCCCTGCAGGAGGTCCTGGACTCTTTCAGAGTCTGCATCTCTGAAGACGAACACGTCTCCCTTGAACACTACGTTGCTGGGTGGCGTGGTCTCGTCAAGTAAGTATTTCAGGGTGCCTTAGCAACAACCAAGTACGCCTAAATTATGAATTATGAATTATGGATATTATAAATGTAATTGGACCACTGGTTACAGTGATCTAGTTCACCGCCTTGTCCCGCGGTACTGAGCTTAATTGTTTACCTCATAGCGTGCTATTAATGAATGACTAATGATCCAAATGCACAGAGCAGAGGTAAATATATCTACCTTTTCATTACTACTGTCGAGATTAACCATTATGGGCAATTAGTAGGTTATTACAAATGCATTGCAAGAGGCTAACTCAACTCACTATTTGTTTCCATAATAGGTTCATGAACAGCTTAGGCAATGTCTTCACCTTCATCTCCAAGGACGCCGTCAGCAAAATCCAGATCCTCGTCAACTTCTTAAACGGGGAGAACGGCTCTCACTACGTCACCATCCAGTCCATGGTGAAGTACGAGCTGGAGAACGGGCTGGTGGACGTGAGCAAGAGGGGAACCCACCCCGAGTCGGGCTGCCGCACGCTGCTCCGACTTCACCGTGCGCTGAGATGGCTGGAGCTCTTCCTTGAGCGGCTACGCATCAGCACAGAGGACGGCAAGACGTCAGTCATGTGCGCGGACGCCTACAACGAGTCCCTCTCCCAGCACCACCCGTGGGTGATCCGCAAGGCCGCGGGCATGGCCTTCTGTGTCCTCCCCGGTCGCCCTACCTTCTTTGAGGTGATGAATGTTGGCAGCACAGAAAAGGTGGTGGAAATGCTTGGGGAAGCCGTGCCTATGATCTCCAAGGTGTACAAGATCACAGAGGATCTGTATGCGCAGAATAATTTACTGGAGTTACCTTAATGGGACACGAGGCCACACGCAGGGTTGATATATAAAGGTTTCTGTCAACTTTAGCGGATCAGTTCGTGCTGCAGACTAGCCCTTGATCAATTCAAAACTCGAATGCTATTGCATTTGATGTATTATCTTTATAATCTTTGGTGACACTACTTATACTCTTATATACTGAAGACCGATGTTTGTGAATGTATTAGGTTAATATAACTGTTTGTTTGTGGTCTTATGGGCTCTATGTATGTGAAGCTTTATTTTGACAGTTGGAATAATGTATAGTTACACTAACTCATGACTAGACTGTTCTTGGGATCTTTTTCTTTGTTGTCTATTTGGATGGAGTCATCTATCTTTCCTCGACCCTGGAAGCTTACAGGAAACAAAGTGAGCCGAGACTGTTGCTGTGTGTGATCACAATGTTTCTGGTTTATTCAGGTTGTTGGAACATAGATATATTTTTAAAAACAAGTTGTATGTGGCCCATCAAGTATTTGAAGAAGCAAAACAATGTCACTGAGTACTAGGTCAAGCAGGCACAAGGCCTACACAAGAGATACTAGTTTATGCGAGTGATACTAGTTTATGCGACTTTTCCTTGGGCTAGAGAAACCTTACAGGCGTCTGAAGGATAAAAGATAAGATGGTCGCTCTGCCCTCGCACATTTAGTCTAAACATGAAGAATTGGTGCACAGTGAAGTGGACCAACACTCAAATATAATAAAGAATAATACCAAGTTCATATTGATATACCAGACACTCATACTCCTAACAACTGTTTTATAACATCAGTGTTTTCAAAAGCTGCGACATTTTTATTAAAAGTGTTTTCAAACCAAATGGTACCAATCCAGGAAACTTTACAGCTACACGACCAGACCAGCAGGGGGCCCCTTGTATGAACCAGAAGTGGTCGTCAAGGTAACCAGACCGTTTTGTTAACTACTGATGCTGAGCATAACTAGCTTAGCTACTCCAAGAAGATCCTCAAACTGGGGGGAGAACAACCGTCAAACATAAACCAAGGTATTCAATCTTGAGTGCGGACATGTGCTCTCATACAAAATAACGACTTACTTGCAAATTGTTGAGTATTGTGTGCCGTTATCTTGCTTGCGTGGCCGTTTCGTCTCTGGGCCGATATTGAATAAACATGATAAAAGATCACCAGACTAGGCCCCTGTCGTGCACTTTGCTTTATAAGTCATCTAATAGTTTTAGGAATAAGCAGTGGGATTAAAAGTAACAGTTGTAATAAAAGTAGACGACAATTGGAAGTAGGCCTATATGGTTGATTCATGCGTGAATAACATTTTATACCATTTGCATCCTTCTCTAAAAACAGACCTAACCCAAGAAAAAAACTGTGAGGACTCCGATTTTTATTATTTTTTTTTAGCATTATTGAAAAACACAAACATATCGGCACTTCAATGCATATGTCAAGGCCAAAATCATCCAAAGGACGCAGCAGGCCTCCAGCGGACCATACTGTACGTGACACCGCAGACGTCCAGGACGACCAGACGCCGGCCGCGGCGTGCGGGTCCGGCGGCTCCCTCCGGTCCCACTCCGTGACCAGGACCCACTCCGTGACCAGGACCCCGCCAGGACCAGACACCCCCGCACGGTCCCTGCCCTCTGCCCCCGCTCGGTCGCCGCCGTCCTTGAACAAATACAAGGTGCTCCCGTCCATTAAAAAGCAGCCCGACGTTGTCGGCCACGCGGATGCCCTGGAAATCAAGACGTCCAAGATGACGCTGCGCGCCCACGTCGTGGCCCAGCAGCGGCGCCACAGTCACGGAGAGCCCGCCTGCTCCGCCCTGAAGCCCACGGCGAAGACCGCGACCCGGAGCAACCCCGAAATGGGCCACGTCGCCGCCCCTGTCCCCCAGAAGCCCCCTGACCCGGACCCCGACATCACGGAGACCGCAGACGAGACGGCCCCGGTGGGGGCGGCCCCGGACAGGTTGCTCCTCCTGGCCATCCGGGCACCGTGCGGCCGGAGGCTGCAGCAGCACTTCGCCCACGCAGACACCCTGCAGACGCTGGTCTCCTGCGCGGAGGCCAGGTTCGAGACGCGCTACGCGGAAGCCTTCATTGAGACTATGGACGTGCCACGGAGGAGCTTCAGGAGGCTGGACATGACGCTGTCGGAGTGCGGCATCTTCAACAGATCCGTGCTGTGCATCTCGCAGCAGGAGAGATGCTCAAGCACAACACCGAGTGTCGTGGATCATGGGTGAATCGGTGTCGTTTTTAAATGAGTAAGCCATGTATGCAAATACTAACGTTTGAGGTCCACATTAGTTGTACATATGACAAGGGCAATTGAGAAAAACATTTGTTTTTGCTCGCACATATGAAGCACGTCATAGGACGACTATTTAGGTACACTAGGTAGGCTACCCAATAAGCTGGCAATGTGCCATACAATCAGAGTATATTGTACTACTACCCATTGCCACATGTGCATACTTTAAGACCTTTGAACGTCGAGCAGTTGCACCAACTAACCAGAATCAAATACATACAATTATTAAATCATACCTTATTTCTCATTGCACTCTGCATATTATGAATGAATTCAAAATTATTGTGATAATATTCATATATATTCAATAGTGGTTCCCAACTACTAGCTCAGGTCCAAACCCTCTAGAGCTGACATGTAGGCATGTTAGTAGCAGCACAATCAACACTACAAAACTTACAAGTGCAGAACTTATGAACCTGTACTGGTTTTGTAGTGAAATCTTATGCAATTTTACTGTAGGTTCCCAAAAGCACACATTATATTGCTGCGTTTTGTTCAATAAAGCATGTACATTGTTTGATGTGTCAAAGGGTGTCGGTCTGTAAATCCAATGAAAAAACAAGGACATTTTGAACTATAAATTTACTTTCGCACATTCCATTTTTTTTTTAACAGCAAACAATATTTTCTTCAAACAAAAACAAGACAAGAGTCAGATCGAGGTCAACACAAAACAAACTACCTGAAAAACAAAAAAAGTCCCAAATGAACACTTCAAACCTCAGTTCAGTTTCAAACAGCCTGAGATGGACATGCATTTGGAATATAAAACCTTAACACTTATTATTTCAGTAGTTCATTTCAAATCCAAGCATCATGCAATCAGATAAATATATTTATATAGAAACACAGCAAACATCAGCATCACCGGCTTTAGGTTAGAACCAACATCCAGGAGATGCTGCCCACTTCAGTGGGTCCAATAAAATATAAAACACCCTGAATAAACTCTAAAGTGCAAACCATTGGCATCACAAAACTGCCATGAAATAAATATTTTGGATTAACAAATGCCCCCTTTTCATCTACAACAAACAGACAAATGAAATTTGAAAACTGCGAGGAAAAGGATTTTCCCAATCCGATCCCTTGAAGGCCGTTACTTGTAGCGCCAAACTTCAGATCATCATCCTCTCAAGCTCATCCAGGTCATCAGTGTCAAGTTTCAGTATTTTACGGTCTGGAAGAAGTGATTCAATAAATAAAGTTAAGATTTAATTGGGTACCATCTCACGGCATTAAACCTGCACTATGCAACTTTTTCAGTGCAGCTACACATTTGAGTTTAGGGTTATGGTTTATTATTATACATAATCAATCAGTCACCACTGCGAACAAGTTGGTAAAAGAAAACGCCCTCTGTGGCGATTGTCCTGCCATTGTGCTCTACAAAATGATTGAGATACAAAAAAATCCTAACAGACAACTGGCTGCAGTGAAAACTCATTGAACATACCAAAGTGGAGTTCTATCTGGTTGATGAGATCCATGCTTTCTGGGCTATCCACCAGATTGAAGGCAAAACCTTTTTTGCCAAAGCGGCCGGTGCGGCCAATACGGTGAAGGTACGTCTCGTTGTCGGCGTTTCCATCTCTGTCCACGGGCAGGTCGAAGTTGACCACGATGGACACTTGCTCCACATCAATACCTGGAGAGCCGGCACAAATTTCAGAGCATATTCTTCGACATTTTAATCAGTTCTTAGAAAGGCTGCAGTCCAGGCTAAAACATCGCCTACCTCTTGAGCAGACATTAGTGGTGACGAGCACCTTTTCCTTGCCCTCCCTGAACCGTTGGATGACGGAGGCCCTCTGCTCCACCATCATCTCCCCACTTAGCAAGGCTACTTGGTGGCCCTCCTTGGACAGCTGTCCACTGAGCCAAGCGGCCATCTTACGAGTCTGAAAAGGCATGATATTTTCATTTTGCTTAAACACAGAACATGGATGAATATGGAGACTACCACTCCTGATTGGTGTTGGAAAGGGGGTGCTAGAGGTTAGAGCTTGTTATGGCAATTTCATGAAAATGCTCGGCTAGGCTATCTCCATGCTATGCAAGAATTTAGACTGGTTTCAGAACATGGGTGTAATTTTCATGATAGCGTAAACCGAGCCTATGTAGTGATAATTGTTTCGTTAGGCACAATGCAACATCATTGGTGCTTTGAATGAGTGACTCACGTGGCAGAAGATCATGGCCTGTGCGATGGTAAGACTGCCATAAATATTACAAAGTGCGGTGAACTTGTCCTCCTTCTCCTTGCAGACCACGTAGAATTGCTTGATGGTGTCCAGAGTCTCTTCCTCACGCTTCAGTTTAATGATGTTGGGGTCGGGGATCACCCTCTCCGCAAATCTCCACACAGAGTCCTCGAAGGTTGCAGACAACAGTAGCATCTGACAGTCCTTTGGCAACAATCTGCAACAGATGCATTGGAGGAAAACATTTGGATAAAACACATAGAATTGGCTGCCATGTTAAAGTTGTATAATGCACAGATTTCATTTCGAGAAGAGGTGTTGTTGGATGTTGGGCTTGCCTTTGAATACGGATGCTCTGGTCCTGGTGACCCTGTGTGGCGATCATAACATCGGCCTCGTCCAGCACAAACACTCGGATCTTTTTGGGGTCAAAGACCTTCAACTTGAGGGACCAGTCGAGGACGGTCCCCGGCGTTCCGATCACAATCTGTTCCTCAATCATGGTGCCGCGCGGCACTATATGGAACAGGTAGCAATAGCAACCAAGAGCACAAAGCGACTTAATAATACTTTTGTCCACATGACTATAGAGTTTACTGTCAATTTGCATACTGTAAGTAGTCAGTCGCTTACTCCTTTACACGTCCTGTGTCTTATTTGTATATTCCTAGATGTGACATGTTAAATAGTTTGATGCTGCAGATTATTAGTTCTTGAATATTAAGTCGTTTTTTTATCCACAAATCAGTGGACACTGGTCGGAAGTGTAAAGTACCATTATCAATTTTAAGCGTTATTAGCGTCACAAAGTTCTTACCTCTATTTCCCCGAATGGCATAGGACAGTTTGACTTCAGGATAAAACTTCCCCATCTGCTCGATGACCTGGCCGATCTGCACAGCGAGCTCGTATGTGGGCGCGATGCAAAGGCACTGAGAGACCCAAAAGTAATAATTTAATAGAGCCAATAAATAGATGGTAAACTTGTGATCCCATGAGCCTCGGCATCCATACTGTAGAGTGCGTCAACACGTTCAGCTTACCTGGGTCCATTTGTTGGATGGGTTTACATGGCTGAGCATCGCCAGAGAAAAGGCAGCTGTTTTACCAGTGCCAGACTGGGACTGGGCAATCAGATTCTGAGGTCTGAGAAGACACACATTGCCACATAAACGTATGCATTTTAAGCCTCGGGGATAATGTCGAAGATGTTCAAACTTGATCACCAATCAAGACTTTGTCATCTTAGCCTTTGAAATCCATCTTAAACTCATTTATTATGTGTCAGCATATGACTAATACATGCAAAACCATCTGATGGATGTTACAAGTAATTAATAATATTGGTACAGTTTACTGCCAAGTGTTGGGCACTTACGGCTCGGCCAGCATCATGGGCAGGGCGTTTTCTTGGATCCTTGATGGGCGGTTAAAACCCATTGTATAAACGCCTTGAAGTAACTGAGGTTTCCTGTTCAATAGGCATGTCAAAAAAATATAAACATTACGTACAAAAAAGCCGACCCCAATAAGGTAATCACCATAAAAAACATTCAAATGCTACTGCACATCTAGCCAAAGGTTAAAACCTGCACTTTTTAATCTTGAGGAACGGTGTCGGAGGACACTAGTGGAAACTGCACCTTGACCATTTCTTAAGCCCCTTTCCCACTGGCCAAAAAAACCACCAAGACCCACTAACATCTGGCTTTTGTCTGCAGTGGGCAAGGGTACACCCGGCATTTATTCCCGGGACAAATTACTCTGCAGTAGCCAGAGGAACTGATCGTCTCCAGCTCCAATCGGCTTTGTGACGTTGAACCAGAAAAAATTCAACTCGTCAACTGGCAGTGGGAAAGGGGTCAATCGCCTATTTTGAGCAAGTCTGCCCGCATTTAAAAAACATGCATACGTGTTTTTTTTGGTGTAAAAAGGGTATTATATTGGGGGGGGGGGGGTGTAGCCAGAATGCTTGATTAACTGCAAAAACTGCAATTAATGGATGCGTTCGTGTACCATACAGCCACTGGAGGTGACCAAGTTATTACTAGAACTATGGTAAATGGACTGCATGTACAGCACCTTTTAGACCTGTAACCACTCAAAGTGTTTTACAATCAACCCATTTATACAAACGTGAATACACTGATGGCGGTGTCAACCATGCAAGGCAACAGCCAGCTCGTCGAGAGCAGTATGCGTTAGGTGTCTTGCTCAGGGAGCAAGACACAGCTAGGCACCGGGGACTGAACCGGCAACCTTCTGGTTGCAACACAACCAACTCTGCCGCCCTGTGATCTAGTGACAATAGTAGACAGACAAGTTATGAAGCACTCCCATTTTTATCTACACCATGGAAGAATGTGTTCTCCATTATTAAAAAAGGTTTATAAAAACGATTACTTTTGGACATCCGGTCCATGTAACTTTTTGACATCAACTATGATCATAAACTTTAAACAGTCAATGACATGTTTGGCAGTTTGACAGATATCATTTTGTCTATCAATGGAAGAAGCCAAAGCCAGCCTATTCCTATGTACATTGGACATTTGCAAGACATTCAAAAAATTATTTTGTATAACCTTAAAACAAACAAGTATTCACATAAAACCTCATCTAAAGTATTTGTTTGGACCACATGACCATGTCACAATTAATGTTTTTTCCATTTCCCCCCTATTTTGGTCATATCCCATCTCCTCCATATTAGGCTTATAGTGCATGTCTAGATCTTTCAATAACTTTTGAAAAATAAGATATAGACATTACATCTCCTCTAGTTATATAGATTGGAAAATCTACAAATGCACTATAATAATCCTAATGGGAGGGGAACGTTATGTGGCAGGTGACATCACTTAGGCCTGCATCGGAAACCTCCATCTACACCGATTACAGAAACAAAACAGTTGTCACTGATGGGGAATGGAATGGGTAAACATTATTCCTGAAAACTAATGGATATTGGATAGCCGATGTCCAAATGGCCAACTATTGTATGGCTCATGCTATTGTATGGGGGGTGTATTACATTTACATTGCCATACTTTGTGACTGTACTTGGTGACATACTTCAGCCCGACACGATTAGCTGTGATATAATAACCATATACCAAGGCCTGTTGTGAGCTTTGGCTTGAACATATTAAGTGCTTTTCATTTTCAACAATATTTTCATCGCTTCAACTGCACGGCTGTTGGGATTGGGATTTTGATACAGGCTTAGATGACTCAATATTGCTTCAGTCAGCCGCTGAGCTATCTGCTTGGTGTTCAATTCCATTTCAGTGCCAATATTTGGTGGTTAGTATGCAAATCTTATAGCACCTTCACGCAAAACCAATATCTTTCACAAACTTACAGTCTCAGTTCTTCAAATGTCTTCACAGAGAATAGAGGAGAGTTGGGGTCTCGCTGGAGAACCTCAACCTGGTTCTGGCTTTTCACAAGATTATTGCGAATCAATTTATTCAACAGGGACTGTTCAGCCAGATCCACTATAAAAAGGACAAGATGGATGAAAAAGAAAACATATTAGTAATTCAAGCCGTTTAGTTCATTGGCTCAATGTGGAGAATCAATGAGCCTATAACATTCATGAATTATGTGAAAAATAACCTTTATCACTCTGATCTCTTTTGCCTTCTCTCCCCATCGAATATGGCAAGACGTTTCCTACACACACACACACACACACACACGCGCGCGCGCGCGTTAACCTTGCTTTACAACATTTTGATTTCAATGAGACGAATTCAATATTTACCATTTATCTCGTCGTTCAGGTTGTACCCATCCCCACTTTTAAAAAGGCCAACCTGTGAACAAAACACAACTTTGTTTAGGGGTCATCTGAACAAGGCAGCCCCCTGTAGCGAGACCACGATGAGGGGGTCCGTCCAGAACCAGACCCACTGGACCCGCGGCCCACGCTAGCACTGCGTTAGCCAAGTCCAACCAACAGGTTAGCATGAGACATTAAACACCGTTATCCATCCACCGCCGTGGAGCCAACGGTTAAAAGTCACCTGTGCGGACATTGCCTTAGCTCCGGGACCACCAAACACATTCGCCACCGAATGTGAAGCCATTCTTCAATATAATGCGGTGATAAAACCGAGTTTCAGGGGAGAGGAGGGGGGGCAGGAAAGTTGGACCAGAAGTTTGCTGATCAGCGGCAGCAGACCGTCACACCGGCTAATCACCGGAGCCACGCGGGGACCCCGCCCCCACCGGGTCCAGTCTGCTGGGGACGGGACCGCCTGTCCAGACCAGTGGACCGCTCGTAGGACGCGAGGTCTACACTGGTTTTGGGGTGCAGCAGGTCTCTATGCTTTGCAGAAAACAGATATTTTGATAGCACTTTTGTGTTAGGGAATCATCAACTCATCAAACTCTTTTTTTTTTTTTTTTTTTTTTTTACAGTGACATTCCTGTTCACCTTCCTTTCAGAGACAAGCAAGCAGACATGATGGTGGATCATGGTTCACCCATTAGGCTGTGGAAGCTGAAAGGGCACCAGGAGAAGAATGGAGACAGTGGGGCCGGTCTGGGGAGGAACAACAGGAGGCCGGCCAGCAGATCTGTTCACCTACCTCACCTACCTTCTCAAACCTCAATGACATGCAGGCAGGTCACTTTTAGTCAATGTTGTCTTTGTGGGACATTCCCCTGGAAATGCGCCAGCTCCTTTGCCACTGACACAGTAAAAAAAACAACAACAACACATTACTGGTGAATATTTCTGAAGGAGCCCAACAACGGGCCAGTAGTATTTGCACATTGTCACTTAACTTCTGCTGCTTGACTTCAGGGAGTAAGGATCATTATGAAATTAACATCAGCCACAGAAGAGTTGCAGATTTTGCAATCAATACTGTCTCACCCTATAGTCTATAGGGTGAGACAGCTATATAATTATGCATTTTGAGTGAACTATTCCTTAGTCCATCTACACATGAACATTGGACAACTATTCTCTCACCTTGCAAGTAGTCTATGGGATAGGGTTAACCATAACCCTTGCAACAGAGTGTAGGCCAGAGTGTGCCACCATTATAAAATTAACATTATTTGTCATAAGATACCAGGATGAGGCAAACATGGTGTTTCAGTCAGAGATTAGTTTATTTGTTAACAAACATTCAAATATCATCATCATTCAAAGAATTCAACAATATATTCAAAACAATATGTTAAAAAACCACAGTCTCTCAACCCAATGCTGGGTTTATAAATAAGTGCTCATATTTTTAAGTGCCTAAGGGACTTAAAGGAGAACTTCAGGATTTTTCAACCTGGAACCTATTTTTTCCCATCATTTTGGGTCTCAGGGACTAATGCATCCTCTAAAAGTGCTTGTTTTGCCACTGAAAGGTTCAGATTGCTATTACAAGTCTGTGGACAACATTATGGAAAGGATATCCATAATACAGATAAATAAAACATTTGTCTTTACCTTTTGCTTGATTCTGTCTGTTCGTTGTTGTATCTAACCAAGTCTCGCCAGGGAGAGTTCACGAGACTTGGCGAGACTTGGTAAGACACAATAACAAACTGGAGTGGACTGGAGCACATTTTTCCACCATGTGCTCGATGTCCTGTGTCACCCCTGGCCAGTACATGAGCTACATTCTCTCCTCAAACTTCTTCTTTTGTTTCCTTGCTGCCTGTCCAGCGACAACACGAGACAGGGTGTCGGCAACGTGCATGTCCATGCCTGGCGTGTATGTTTTTTTTCAGGTCATAGCATTGGAGCTGTAGTAACGTGCTGCAGTCTCGCTGGGTCTCGCTGCTCAAGTGATTCTTGAACATTTCTACAAGTGGTTTATGATCAGATTGGACTGTATTACCATTAACATGCTGGCATTAGTGTTTGGACACAAACACTAACGCCAGCAGCTTCTTCTCATTTTCAGCATAATTTTTCTCTGATTGTGTGAGTGCTCAAGAGGCACAAGATGGCATCCTTTCTTCCTGAAGGAGACAAGCACCCAGTCCGTTTTTTTAAAAGCATCTGCCTGTATGGTGAGAGGTTTGGCAAGGTCATAAAACCTCAGCCCCGGCTTGCGTGACAGCTGACTTGAGCCTGTTTAAAGCAAAACCATGCTTTTGGTTCCACTGCCATGCAGCATCCTTCCTCAGCAGCTGTCTGAGCAGGGCTGTCACCGTGGCTTCCTTTGCAATGAACTGGTCATGCCCAGTAGCATCTGTAACCTTTTCTTATCCTCTGGCGGTGCATGTCATGAAAGGCTTTTATCTCTGTGTCGTAAGGCTTTACTCCTTCAAGTGATGACGTGGCCCATATATCTGGCTGTGTTGACCTTGTACTGGACTTTGTCTTTGTTAAATTTGACATTGGGCCTTTGTGCCGTCTTCATAACCTTTTGAAGGATCGCATCATGATCCTCATCAGATGAAGCGGCGATTATCATATCGTCTGCATACTGTGTACACCTTTAATGTCTCTGTGGAGGGTGTATGTGGAGTGTGTGCTGTTGATGGCTGGTTTACAGCCTCACCTGGCCTGAGTCCAAGGCCCCATGCTCCAGGAGGAGATGGGGGGGATCATGCCTCGTCGCCCTGGTGGAGGGGGGTACCTATACGGACAGGCCCTCTGAGAAGCTACCTCCACGGCCCAGCTGTCCTCCGAAACCACCAGCCTCCTCCGAAACCATCCAGCCAGCCCCTGGAACCAGCTAGCCCAAAGATACCTCCGCCAGCTGAAGCAGCAGCCCCAGGCCTCCGGTCTCCAGGACGGAGGGGGAGGGTGGGGTTGGCATGTGACACTGGGGAGGTGTGGAGGTAGTGGGGTTGTGTTTATTTTTTTGTTTAGGTATGGCAACCCTGAAAAGAGTCCAGGTTTTTTGTAGGTATGGTAACCCTGTTGAGAGTCCAGTATGTGTTTTTTTTTTTTCTTCGGTTTGCTTGGATTGGGGGGAGTAGGCGAGGCTGGGGATTCTCCCCAGCCTCAATTTGGTGTTGGGGATATGTGGAGGGTGTATGTGGAGTGTGTGCTGTTGATGGCTGGTTTACAGCCTCACCTGGCCTGAGTCAGACTGATTGG
>JAOPJI010000001.1:8650143-8660611 GCA_027122695.1 Merluccius productus | reverse complement strand
GAAATGTATTTGTGAGAAGAGAGTAATTTATATATAAATCACAAAATACATTTGTGAATCCTTCTCTGTGCATTCATCATTAATGAGACTGTTCTGACCCCATATTGAGTCACCATACTTGAGTAAGTCCATCTCTCAGAGCCTTAGGCAAGAGAAGGTTTGCGTGGAACGGAGTAAGGTCATAGATAGGTTGATTACTTCCAGTTGTTTTACCTATTTCGGACCATATTTGCGAAGTGTGTTTTATTCATGGGTTTGTTGTCAATGTCTGTAGTTGTTTGAGTAAGGGTACATCTGGGACTGATGCTAACCACATAGAGTTGAGATTATGCTGTTTGCAACCATGAGGGGGTTATTGTAGGTCTGCTTGCCATACCCAAATTGCTCGAGATTGTGCCACCCAGTCGAAGGTTTGAAAGTTAGGGAGTTTTAGGCCCTCTTCCTGGGGTTTTCTCTGGAAGACTCTTAGCTTAGAAACCATTGTCCTTTGACCTGAAGGACAGGAATTCATTGGAAGTTGCCATTATACACCCAAGTCACAGTGGCTAGGTTGTTTGACTCCCAGCCAAAAGGTACTGGGTTCGATCCCCAGTGTCTGCAGTCTACCTTGTTGCCTGGTGCCCTAACCCCCTACCTGCTCCTTAATGACCTGTATCTGGATTCACTGTCGCTTTGGGTGTCCGCTAAATAAGCAAGTAAGCAGGCACAGACCTCTGGGCCGATGACTCATGTTTATGCAGTCTCTCTATTTTCACATGTACTCTCTCTCTCTCTCTCTCTCTCTCTCCAATTAGACTGACGCTCAGCAGGACTCGTCTCCTGACTCGGGCGGCCAAGGGCTTCATGTGCCGCTCACACAGCAAGACGGACTCAGCTGGGGAGAGCGACAACAAGAACAAAGACTACATCCCTGTGGTGAGGCCACAAGTCAACACATGATGAGTTTTCAGGATTGGCGTTGCCAATGTCTTCCTATGGAGTTGAGCGTTGAAGCCCAACCTAGCATTGATGCTACCCTAAGCGTAGCAGACCGTTTGGATTCTCCACCTTCCCGTGGACATTTTTGTGATTGGTTTGTTTGACACACAAATGTCTGTGCAGGTGTGCGTTAAAATTCCAATACAAAGTCAATTCCAATGCCACCCCAACAGGTTGTTAACCGCTGATGATTGCAAATTGAATCCTGTATAATCACTACATATCACAGATGTTTAATAGTGCTGCAATGCTTTACTTGGATATGATGATAATCTCACTGAAGGAGCAATGCTGTGTCACTCTGAGTTTAATTGAAAGTTATTTGAACCTGAAAGTATTTCATACCGTTGCCCCTCACTTGCCTTATTACTGCCGCTGTCGTACTTCACAATTTAACAACCAATTGTAATGCATTTGTGTGAATCTATTAAAAGCAGCTATTAAAATATTTGCTTCTAGGCTAACAGATAGGACTCTAATGAAGCTGTTAGATGGAGGCGGAGTGCGCTGATGACTCATTAAATGTCTCTTCTTCGCCGCAGGTGTCGTTGCAGCTGGCCTGTGGAGCATTCCCCCTTGACGTGGCTCTGTGTGACACCATCAGCGTGCCCATGGACAAGCTCAAGTGGACCTCCCCATTCTCCAGCCATCGAGCCAGCCTGGGCCCCCACCTCTTTCATTCGGCTGCCCGCCGCACCCCCGAGAGCGCAGACGACGGCAGCAGCAAACCCGAGATTTCCAACCACCACCACCAGCAGACGGGGGAGCTGTGGCTCAACAGCACCCCCGGCCCTGGGCCCTCGGTTCTGGCCCGCAGTCCCCGCGCGGACGCCGCTCCCTCCTCCCTGGTGGTCAGCCCGTCCTCCATCTCCACCTCCACCACCGCTGAGCCGGCCCTCTCCCCGCTCTCGCAGACGGACAGTGGCCGTGGCTCTGAGACGGACAGCCAGGAGGCCATAGCAGCAGCGGCGGCGCCCCTCCAGCGGCTCCAGGACGTGGAGAGCATGGTGTGGGCCACGGCCGTGGCACTGGCCTGGCTGGAGCACAGCTCGGCCAGCTACTTCATCGAGTGGGAGCTGGTGGCCGCCAAGGCCAGCATGTGGCTGAGCTCCCAGAGCATCCCCGAGGGGCGTGACTTAGCCTCGGTCAAGGCTGCCGCCAATCAGCTCTTCATCATCCTCAGACACTGGGATGAGAACCTGCAACTCAACATGCTGTGTTACAACCCTAACAGCGTCTGAGACGACCCCCACCCCAAGTACCTGATACTATGCTAACTGTTGCTGGAGTGTTTTACAGGGCTCCCTCTGGAGTCCAGTTTTGTCATTGCAGTCGTGAGCATTGTGCAATGTAGTCTTCTTGTTTTTGTAGGACATCCGTGAGAATGTATCACTTAATGTATTCCCGGATATTAGCACCACCATAAGTAGCACCATATGCTAGAGATTACCAAGGGGGTTTCACATACTGTAGCAGGATCCTGGCTAGTGGGGGGGGTCTCCCTGGAATCGTGCCAGACGACTGAGAATTGTTATTGGGGAGCATATTGAAAGATTGTGTAACACTCTAAAACCGCTGACCATCCACATTTGAGACATAAAATAAATAAATGTCACATTTTCATCATATTGATGTCTTGCACTGGATGTTCTAAAACAATTCCTGGAAAACATTGATCCAAACTTTTCTCATCCAAATACTTTTGTGTGTGATTATTGTCATTTTTATATATACTGTATTGTGACACATTGATTGATGCCATTTGGAAAGTATGTAAAACTGCAAGCCATGCTACTAGTGAATATTTTCACTATTGTCCAATGTGTTGGCAGCAGAAACAGTCAAATATGCAATTGTCAGCATGGCCTACAACACTATGAGATATTAATGCTCAACCTGCTTGCATAGCATTTTTATTGTTTATTGCCTGATATTCCTTGATATGTTTGATGAGACTGATATGTTTGAACACTATACCAATCAGAGCAGCCTAATTAACAACATATATCTAAGACTGTGTAATATTAAATGTTAACTCTACTAAATTGAAAACAATAAACCGTATGAATCTTGTTTTCTCACAGATGATGTTGGAAAACAAGATGTTTTGTTTGCATGTTTGTCCAAAAAAAGAGGAACTAATGGTTTCGGTGTAGGTTCAAGTAAGACCATAGGAATTTGATATCATAGGCCCGAGCACCCCAGTCACCATAAGACATCTGCCACAAGTGCCTCAAACAAGGTTCACTTTAAATGTTCCCAGAAATCATCTGCGATATAATTTTAATGGATTCTGTGTTCTATTTTTTTTGTGTTTTGTTTTTATATTCAAAGCTGTTTTGGTGTTGTTGAATATACTATTTTACCTTTCTAATTTTTGTCCGACCGTGTTGTTTTTGACTCAGGTATATGATTTTTCCACTCAGGCTGGGTTGCTTATGTTCTGCATGAGAATAACTAACTGTTCATGTTCCGATGTTGCCAAATGTCAAGTGACATGCGTTAGGACTCGCTGAAATGGCTCATCCTGCGTTGTGCTCTCCCAGAGGAGAGGTTGATGTCACACACTCATATCGTAGTGCTGAAATTGCAGTGATGTCCAGCTGTAATTGTGATGACTTGTATTTCTGACACGCAGTAGGGGTGTATAGTGCAGTATATATTTTGTTAAGTGGTTACGTGTGTCCTTTGGAAAAAAATAGATTGTTGACTGTTTGAGACTGTTGAAATGTTCTTTAACAAAGGCCAATGCTACTCCTGGTGCATGAAATAAAATCTCTCCACACCAACTGCAATCTTTTGTTTTCCTGTTTATCATCATTTTGTTACTTGAGTTTTTTTATTTTTAGGATTTTTGTACATGGCATTTGTGAATATATCAACAGATATATTCTGATATAGTTGAGGTCGAATTATATAGGATATAGCTGTAGGTATAGCTGTAACAACAGGCAGAAGCAAAAGCTCAGACAGTGGCTTCATATTTGTAAATGTGCCTGGTTTTATAGTTAACTATAGAGTACATTTTACGTCACTGATCTGTCTTAAATGCTGTGTGTTGCGTCTTTACATCAATCTGAAAAGGCTCTGCTTTATAGGCCTATGTTCATCTCATTATTGTTAGTGCTGCCTCTCGAAATGTACACTAATTAGGACGATGGGTGAAAGAAACTGGGTATTAAAACATGTCCAATATATAAGAGGGAGAGAAGGGACAGAGAGATTACAGAAAGAGTGTAGGAATTCAGCATGGAAAGGACAAGAAAGGAAAGAAATTGACTGTTCAATAAAAGGGGTGCCTGCCAGATAATGACCATCTTGAACCCTTGTGCGCGTGAGGAACAAAACTCCACCCCTACTTGTTTTGACGTCACGCTTTGAAGAGGACCGACTACTTGAGCTAACCTCATTTCAATTGGAGGATGGCATGTTTTGACATGGCATCATTTCACCTAGCAACCATTCAATTTATTCTGCCTTTATTTCTATTTTATTTTATCCATAAGCAAATTACTTGGGGGAGGCAGCTTTTCGTCTACAGTGCACATTGCTACCGATAAAAATAATCTCAAGAGACTTTTTTTGACTGGTATGTTGCGGCCTCCATAACATTTGCAAAATGCCATGTAGGCTACAGTTAATGTGACATTTTACTGCATGTTACATTAACTAGTGATTAACATTGGTCAACTGTTTTTTATGTTTAACAAGATAGTACTGCTTCTAATTAAGGCTATGGTTCATTTTTAAATGGAAAGGTAGAAAAATGTGCCAAATATAATTTATTTCATAATCCTGGTGCAGTTCTGCGCTTTGCGACAATTATGTTAAAATGAGTATGTAGTCATTAGTGTATCAATAAGATATCATAATTCAAGAATTGAAGTAAAACAACATTTGCAATTAAAAAGGTCTCCATAACAACACATATATTGACATTTTTTTCTTTGATCTGTTGATATTCTATCAACTGATATATTCTGATATAGTTGAGGTCTATATGTATATATGTAGCTTATATATATAGTTAAAGCACAGACAGCACAGACAGTGGCAAAAGCACAGACAGTGGCTTCATATTGCGACGAGAAAGCGAGTGTGTGTAGATCGAGTGAGTCGCTTGAGTCGCTTGTGGAAAACAGCAGCACACCACGTGTTTGTAGACACAGTTTAAATCTACAAGTAGCCTATTTAGTGTGTGTGTGTGTGTGTGTGTGTGTGTGTGCGTGTGCGTGTGCGTGTGCGTGTGCGTGTGCGTGTGCGTGCGTCATTGTGTATGTCTTCCCCTTGTTAGCCATTGAAATTCAAAATTGACTAAGTGCTAGATAATAGAGAGAATGTCTTTGATGATGCACGCAGTCTCAATGCGGGAAAAACCACTAAAAGCAACAAGCACGGCAAGACTAGATCTGAAAACCCTTACAGTTTCCATGGTGTTGTATGGGCACTGCTCTTTCATGCCTGTGACACTAAACAGCTGGTTTAGCTTCTTAATGCGCCTCTGAAAAGATGGTGGTGGTGCAGGGGGGGTTGAAGCATGTGCTGCTAAGACCTTTCATCACCGGTACATATCTGGACACCCTTTGGCAGTAGCCTATCAATGTTTTTGAGTGGGTATGAAACGCAATCAACTAGGTAACAAATAGGGGTGACACCAACTATCCTGGTGTCACAGTGGATATGTAATACGGTGTCCAGTGGCCTTTAACACAAGTGAATCCTGCTTTCGTTAGACTGGGTATCTTGGGAGGTTTCTAGACGTTTACTGTATTTAGTTACTAACTGCTGGTTGATTTCCAGAAGATGAATGGATTACCCATGTTGGCCTATCAAAGGCAGATATTAAGATGTACACAAAGATCTTGCCTTTTATGGATGTATTCAAGTTTGGGCCAATCTATTGTAGGACCACTGCTGTCACGAGATGAATCAGACATAGGCTTTGTCCAAGCATACAGCTTGTATAGGGGGCCGAGACAGTGGGTACTGTGGGAAATCACAACGCTTCTGGTTTTTTCAGGTTGTTGGCACATATTTATACAGTATCAAAAACAAGTTGTATGTGGCCCGTCAAGACCCTGTCCAGAATCACGTGTTCAGCACCCCCAAGACGACAGTGGAGTATTTGAAGAAGCAAAACAATGTCATTGAGTACTAGCTGAAGCAAGCACAAGGCCTACACAAGAGATAATAGTTTATACACTTTATACTGATAGGGGGAAGGGACAGTTATCCTTGGGCTGGAGAAACCTTACAGGTGTCTGAAGGATAAAAGAT
This sequence comes from Merluccius productus, assembly GCA_027122695.1. Classification (NCBI taxonomy): domain Eukaryota; kingdom Metazoa; phylum Chordata; class Actinopteri; order Gadiformes; family Merlucciidae; genus Merluccius; species Merluccius productus. The sequence continues at coordinate 8,654,356 of JAOPJI010000001.1, read as the reverse complement.
AAGATGGTCGCTCTGCCATCGCACATTTAGTCTAAACATGAAGAATTGGTCCACAGTGAAGCGGACAGTTACCAACACACAAATATAATAAAGAATAATACCAAGTTCATATTGACATACCAGACACAACTCCTAACATATATAAAAATATATTTGAAGCAAGGTTAAAGGTCCTGTAGACAACTTTTTTGCTTTATCGTATCAATATGAAGTAAATGTTGATTGCACAGTGTAATGGCTACAGAATAATGACACCATCAGCGTTTAGACCGGTTCCCTTAGCTTCCCTGTAAGCCTCGCTTTCACTATGCAGCTCTGTCTGCCACCGGGTACGATCTCCCGGGAAAAATGAAGGCTCACAAAGAAAATGTGAAAACGTTGTGCGTGCAACCAAACCAGGTGGAATAGCGCTTTTGTTTACCTTGTAGCTATCGGTAGCTATCCTCATTAGCTATCCCCAGTAGTGGAAATGGCGATCCGGTTTGTCTTTGCGACAGCGGCGCAAAAATAATACCACTTTGAAACACTAGGGTGTGAAAAGTTGAAAAGTTGTCTACAGCCCCTTTAACATGTGCTCGTACATTTGCCAAGTAAGCCTACTGACTGATTAAAATTTAAGCCACAAAATAAAATTACAGAAATGAACTAAAGAGCATTAAACTTCAGAGCTACCTTTTTTAATTGTGTTTTTAAAAATGTCTTTAATACAGAACGATGAAGAGATGATTTGTAGATCAGTCGCTGCGTCGCAGTTGACCAGTTATTTACAAAGCAGTCATGAGATGCTTTTTGGAAGGTGGAAGCTAGAAAATGCAGTAATTAATGAGTGAATCGCCGATTAGTAACGTTTGAATCGATTTTCTGACCGACGCATGTTACATATGGATCGGGTGTTGTCCCGTCAACCGATGCACTCGCATTGTAAACATTCAAGTCGATGATCGGACCGATGCGTGTCGGTGAATCGTTACACCCCTACTTATAAGTAATCTCCCACGACCCCTATATGCATATCAGGCGACCCCAAGTGGGCCCGACGCCAAGATTGGGAAACGCTGATGTAGAGGTTTGAGTCAAAGCACCGGCTCCTCCCATCTCACCCTGTGTGTAGTCCCGTGTGGGCGGGGCCAGAGTCCTGCGGCGCTGCGCAGCAATTGGATCAGCAGCTGGGGGGCGGAGTCCGTACTGAGCAGCAGAGATGAGGGGTAATGTTGGCCCACGTATCCCATGATGCCCTGGTATGAGGAGAGGTCCACATCGTGCCAGGGCAGCGAGGAGGACTGCACCAACAGACTGAGCAGGGGGGAGTCCTGTGGGTTGAACCAAGAGGTAGAACTGTGTGGGAAAATATACTCTCAATGCACATGGAAATGACTCAAATGGTGATATGGAAAATATGGACTAATTACACATGAATAATACAATCTTTTTTACGATATCACTACCTAAAAACCTGCCATCAAATATCTTAACCAGTAAGCACAGCCACTGTTTGAAGCCAGCCTGCTACCCCTGCACACAGCATTTTATATTAGTACAAGGTGCTCCTTTTAATGTTCTTCTATTGTGTTTTTATGTAAATGTGTTTTAATGTGTCCTCCTGTCTGGATGTAATGTGTTGTGTTTTGAATGTACCCTTTTTTGGTGGCTTCTGCACATGCAGGCAAAGACTGTTAGTCTTTGCCTATTAGACTATAAGTAGACTATTTCTAATTGTATTCTATTCTATTCGAATTTAATGAGCCTTTGTATGAAGTCCCTTTGCACCTAGAGACAGCTCCTTTCCTCTTCCCAATTAAAAGGTGTATAATTTTGCATTTGTATCGCCGCTGTAGCCAAGAAACCTGATACACCAGCCACACCATGTGACCCTCTTCCCTGTAAGAATCATGTACAACCCATTGTGCTCTAAAGATGCTTGGTAAATACTGTCTGGGTGTCTTCCCATGATCGTGCTTTATTGACCATGCGCCATTAAACCAACAGACACGTCTTGCAAGACATGTCTTCCAAAAAGTGTCTTACAATGAATTATTATTACGGCATTGTTGAATACTCAATTCTGATTGGTCAATTAAGGCATTCTACAGTCTGTTATTTCTGAATAGCAGACAGAGTAATGGCAATAAAGCGCAATAATGGATGCAATAAAATAATTTTTAAATCAATAAAATATTTTTGTTGTTGATATATTTGTGTCAAATTATTGATTTCTTTAGTAAGTAGCCGTGTAATAAGTGGGATAATGTATGGAGAGCCTGTTGCGGAGAGGACTTGAATCACCCTGAAGGGGTTTTATTTTGCAATAATGACCGGCTGGCTGTACATTATCCCTTACTTTTTTTTTGTATCATCATCACCGGTGGACTTACCGGCTGCTTGAGAAGCTGCTCTTCCTTCGTGAGGAACACCAGCATGTAGAGCAAGTACACCAACATGGTGTGTGTGTCGTTCTGTGGGTCCAGAGCTGGGTAGGCCGAGGGGGTGCGGCCGGGCTGGGGCTGTAAGCGTTCACTCAGGACGCTGACCCAGTTCACCCCGCAGAGAACCTCGCCCAAGAACAGGAAGCAGCTCTTTGGGCTTCCTCTCTCCACCTGCACACAGCCAGGGTGGGTCGTAAGACACAACACTCTCAAAACAAACAAGGTAGACTAGGATTGAAAAGAAGTACAATCATTGTTAGTCACTTCAATTTGGTTCAAGGTGCTGTTGGTAAGATTTAGGAACTATCATTAGCTAGAAATGGCAGTCATCCGTAAGCTATTAGTGAGTCAAATGCTCTGGGAGAATATCTGTTCTGGTTTGACTGTTCGCCTGCCTCTGTGTAATTTTAGATGTTTCACTGCCCCTGGCTCCTCTCTGACTTTCTGACAAACGTTAGAGTGCTGCACAACCTAGTTTTGGAAACAACTGGACGTGGTGCAGAGCTGCCGCAGGAATTTTTCAAAGTGCTTTCTAAAACAACAGCAGCCGCTCCACAACATGTGCGTTCTAGGTGCCAGTGTGCCCCAACTCGAAAATCGGAAATCCCAAATGGATTCACTTTTTTTTAATGCCTGAATCGATTATGTTTGTTTATTGTTTTTACATTAAATGCATACAAGAAGTACAGTACATCAACATGCTGCTGAAATGACAAATGATATGCATTGTTTTTGGAAATATGCCTCATGATATACAGTCTCTAGAAGTGTATGTTTAAACTTTTTCCCATGGTCTAGTGTTCAAAAAGTAAAAACAAAGCAAAATCATTGGTAATATCAATTCACAATACTTGTAGAATTGTAATACCTAAAAAATCGCAATACATATCGAATCGGCACCCTAGTATCGTATCGGGAGATAAGCATACCGCCCCAGCCCTAGTACGTATCGTGATAGTATCGTATCGGGAGATAAGCATACCGCCCCAGCCCTAGTACGTATCGTGATAGTATCATATCAGGAGATAAGCATACCGCCCCAGCCCTAGTCCCTACCTTGAAGAGCTGCTCCATGAGCCGTGTGTCTGGGTGCAGGCGGCCCCAGGGCAGGCGACGCAGGTGTGTGTGGTACAGGTAGAGCAGGTACTCTGGGATGCGAGGGGAGCTACAGCTCTCGCAGTACGTCATCATGCACAGCCACAGCGCCCCCCTCTGGCCAGGCAGCAAGCGCTCTGGAAACACACGCACACACGCACACAGACAGACACACGCACAGACACACACACACACACAGACAGACACACGCACACACACAATCAAATGCCAGGAATAGCAGCATCTCTACTGAAACACAAATTGCACGGTTACTGTTGCATGAAATGACAACCTCAAATGAGAAAGTTGTCATGAGCCGTAACCATGGGGATGAGACCTCTCCTTCTTTTACCCTTTTGGATTTTGCCCATGGGTACATTTTGACAGAGTTTCTACTTTAAATCTTGTGAAAAATGCATTTCAAAAGGGCAAAATAGTGAGTCACACATTGGGGCGGACCAATCAATTACATAAACGTTTAGCCAACCATGTACTCCACAATGGCTTGGAATACAGCTTAAGCCACATAGAGATGCACTTATACTTTAAATTGTGAAATAACCGGCCAGAGAAATGCGTTGCCACTTCATCAGCAAAGTCAGATCGCTGGACCCTACACTGAAATCTTGGGGGGAAAAAATCTCTCTTTGAACTTTGGTGGGGACACGTCGCCCCTTTCATACACATCAATGTTG
>JAOPJI010000001.1:8596044-8606337 GCA_027122695.1 Merluccius productus | reverse complement strand
ATATATGCAATCCTGCTTAACTGACTGTAGGTAAGATTTAAGAGAATTATTTTAGTGTAATTTGTTAGAAGTGGCATAGCCATCCGTCAGCTATTAATGAGTGAAATGTGTTCAAATGCGAATATCAGTTTTGAGTTGACAGTGCCTGTCTCTATGAGCCAATTTAGATTTTAGACCGAGCCTGGCTTATTTCTGACCAATCAGGTTGGTTGTTTATTTTTCAATTCTTGCTCTCCTCTGCTGTTTTGTGCTCTCTCTCTCACCCAAAAAAATGTAGTTAAAAAAAACTCTTCTGCCCACTTCACAATAAGCTATGAAGCACATGCAGCCTATGACTCATACACTCTACAAGGATCAGTGCACAGTGCATTAAGATGATCTATTGTTGCAACAGTGACCTTCTTTCTCACCACCCCCCGCCTCGACCGTTTATGAAGCTCTTAACCACAACTCAGCTGAACTGTATTGTCTCCTTATTGCAGGTTGTTTATCCTTTACGGCGTGTATTGGCATTCCAGGAGCAAAAATGTGTTTTATTTGTTTTTTTATTTCAACCTCCTCGGCCATTCATCAGCTACTGTAAGAACGACAATTCCCCTTATAGGGATACAAACTGACCAAGAACATCCTCCTCAGCAAGTTTCTTCCACTTGATTTTTACTTGATAAGTACTTGAGAATAGCTGAGAAGAGCTTTTGAAAGTAGACAATAAACTAAGTGTGCATTATCAACTAATTATGTGTGCATTATGAATATAGTACAGTCGCTAAACCAAGCTACATTATTATGAATATGACCACTAAATACATACAGTGATCCAGATACTTGTATATTTGTAATCTTTTTTAATATATAATATTGGAGTTACCTTCTCTACCAGCCTCTGTGGGAGCAGGTCCTCCACAAACTGCTTGAGGAGCTCCTTAGCCACGGCGTAATGGAAGAAGGTCACCTTGCCGTTGATGACCCCCAGTATGGAAGGCGTGCGGTGGGCTCCAAGGTGATTGGCTAAACGCCTCTCATAGCCCACGTCCACCACGCCAATGCCCACACCTGCATCCACAGAAACGCAAATCTCACACTGACCTGCACAAAGGCTAAGCTTGCCATGTACGACATAGAAAGAGTCCATATCAGTGATGCACCCCCTTTCTTTTTCACTGATGACAACACACAACATGTCCAAAACTGATGCCCAATACATATTAATAATAATATGAATAATAGTATCATAATAATAATAGTATAGTATGATATTAAAAACATAATAATATTATTATAGTATATTATAATTACATAATATTATAGTAAAAATATAATATAATAATAATAATAATAATAATAATAATAATAATAATAATAATAATAATAACAGTAAAAATAATCATCCAAGGATTAACACCAAAAAAAAGTTTTCTTTCATTAGAGCCTCACTTTTATACGACCTCAACTTCAGAAAACTTTTCATCAGTTGTTGGTTTAAAACTAAGAATTTTATATGTCAGGGATATTTCCAAATATGGGCATCTTAGCTTAGCATCACACTCATGGTTCATTATCAGTTGGTTAGTCGATTCTTTCCTAACCTAGTGTCTCCATCTCTTGCACCACCTCCTTCCAGACAGGCTCGATGTGGATGCAGCTGAAGCACCAGTCGGAGGTGATCTTGATCAGGTAGGGCCTCTTGAAGCTGCCAGGGACCACGTCGTTCACGTACTGGTCGAAGTGCAGCGCGTACTTGCCGTCGGCAAAGTCCCGGCTGTTCTTGTTGAAGGGGAAGTTGAAGAAGGCCTCGTCAAAGTCAAAGTTGCCATGGCGATGGCGGTACTGGCCGTAGGGCTGGGTGTCGTCCGTCTGTCCGTATCGGTCATAGGTGGAGCGCTTCTCCTCATTGGATAGGATCTAGAGGGGTGAGAAGACGTAGGAGTATTAGTATTGTTGAAGTTAATAACCTAGAGGCACAGTATGTCATGTACATCATGTTTTGTGTTAAATGGCTGAAAGGAAACTCAAACCTCATAAGACTTTGTGATCTTGATGAACATGTCCTCCGCCTCTGGGCTTTTGTTTTTGTCGGGATGCCTGGAAATGAAGAAACACATTTTCTGTCATTCAACCGTTATGTGACTGCCATGGGTGCATGTGCATGTGAAACAGTAGTGTCACAACAGCATACCATTCCTTGGCAAGGCGCTTGTAGACCTTCTTGATCTCAGCCTGGCTTGCGCTCCTCGTTACCCCAAGGATTTTGTAAGGGTCCACCTCAGCTGCAGCATACAGTGACCCTGCCAGCAGCAGCAGCAGGACCACCACCACAGCATGAGGCACGGACATCCTGTCTTCCTCGGACCGCTGTCCCCAGGAAGAGAAGTCCATAGTCAGAGATTACAGCCATGTATAGTTATAACGCTATCTAAATGGGCTTGCTAAAGGTAATACTAGGTGATGCGAGGTCATTATCATCAATATATAAACATGGTCCCACTAATATGAGAAAATACTGGATTAAATTACCTCTGTATCATCATAAAAGACCAAGACTGACGGCTATATATAGAGATATGTCAGTGGTTTGCTATTTGGATTATTTGGATTATTTTATTGTGTATTAGCGTGCAATTTAGCTAGCGTTTCCAAGGCCACAGTAGCACACGCATTACCGCCTCGAGCAGATGACTTCAGCCAATCACGTGCCGCGTCATTGAACTTGGCGGCTCCCTGCAATGTCGTCCGTCAACGTCGATCCGAAAGGACATGGGTTCGTAAGACCTCGCTTCGGCAGCAGCTACATCATCTCTCACCGGAGGAGGAGGAGGAGGAGATGGAGAGGAGGAGGTGCAGAAACCGGAAGGACGGTGGGAGTGTGAGTACCAGTGGGTGCGCTGGGTTTACGCGTCCGCCGCGCCGCCGCCCAGCTCGCGCGCCGCGGTGACCGCCCGGATGTGGACGGCGGCGCGTGCACCCAGCGCACCCCTCGGTGGTGTCGTCAGACTCCAGCAGCCGACCAATCAGGAGAGGCGCTGATGTCAACAAGGAAGTGACTACATCAGCTGTGGAAAACAACGATACGATTCGGAAAGGAAATATTGGCTTACAAGATATACTATAATTCCAGCGTCTGCCGTTAAGGATTATACACAGTGTTTTACCTATTTGTGCCTTTATTAACTAACTTACAGAATGGACCAAAGACACAGGGATATCCTTCGGAGTAACAGGATACATCTTGTTATGAACCTGAAGCCGTCCGAGTTGTATGATAGACTCCTTGAAGGGGGGATATTCAGCCAAGACATGATTGATGAGATTAAGGTAACCACCCCAATACAACATTTTCTACAAATAATATGGCAGAACGTCATGCTCCTGGTTGTCAACGAGACGACGGTGTGGTAAAAATGACCAGGTCCAGTTTGTCTCCCCTCCAGAGCTCCGGGACCAGGCGGGACCAGGCCAGGCAACTGCTCTGTGACTTGGAGACGCGTGGACGCCTTGCGTTCCCGTGTTTCATCCAGTATCTCCGAGACACCGGCCAGCAGGACCTGGCAGGGCTGCTGCTCGGCGGGGAGCCTGCGAGCCCGCCTCCGATCCGGCCTCTGGTCCAGCCTCCGGTCCGGCCTCTGGCACCCCTCACCCCTGCCGTCCGCCCTGTGCTCCAGCCTCTACCTGTCTGTAAGTATGTCTTTCTTTGGACACCAGAGATGAGAAGAAGAAAAAACGACAACAACAGTATAATTGTCACATTGAAATGTGTTTTGTTTTTTTCTTCCAACAGCATCGCCTTTTGATGACAGTCATGCAAGAGACATTGCTCCTCTCCGTCCAAGACAGAGGCCAAGTACCACTCCCAGCCCATGTAAGACACCTGATGAGTCATCTTTGAAGAACAGAATAACGACGTCATTGGTTTACATTTACATTTAGGGCATGACGCTTTTGTCCAAAGCGACCTACAATAAAGTACAATTGTTAGAAGTGCAACAGTAAACCGCTATCAGTAGAGTAAGGATTTCACAAGAACGAGTTCCAAGCACACCCAAAGTTAACCGATTGCTAGTATACAACAGAGATAAGTGTGAAAATACTAAGTGCATACTATCACAGTAAGAGCCAGGACATACAAACACAGAATAATTGCAAAGTTATGTTTTTTTGTTTTGTTTTTTAGGTTTAAGTTTACAGTTTTTTTCTTTTTCCCAGCGCCAGAGGGCGAATACACAAGACCAAGGAGAACAAGAAAAGATAGTATTCAGGTAAATGTCACTGTCAAGCCAAACCCCACTAAACATATTTTTGCTTTGTTTAGTCACGCCTCATCGCTGACATCATGCTCTTTCTATGTGCTCTCCTCAGAGCTATAAAATGGATGCCAGCCCATGTGGACACTGTCTGATCATAAACAATGTGAAGTTTGAACCCGACACTGGCCTGAAGAATCGCAAAGGCTCCGACATAGATTGTGACAAACTAGAGAAAAGATTCAAGTCGCTGAACTTCATCGTTACGGTGAAAACAAACCTGAAATATAAAGTGAGCCTTCCTCAGCCTGCTATCACTGCACATTTCTTGTTACTTCCTTCATTGTCCATAATAAATTATTTCTAGATGCACACAAATTGTTCTGTGATCTTCACGTTTCAGCAAATAAGACATCACCTGGCTGAATTGTCCAAGAAGGACCATTCTCTATTTGACTGCTGTGTGGTCATCATACTGTCTCATGGGACTGAGGTACGCACACAGATGCAACATCTCCCTTCTCTGGGTTTCGTTCATATCTTGATGTTTTGCTTAGCAAGGTAGGTAGCCTAATCGGACCCAAAAATGTAATACTTTATCGATGCATGCAGGTTTGTGGATTAAGTCGGGACAAAAAAATCCCATGTTCAAAAAGTAAATGGCCTGCCATGCTTTTGTACCACACCCATCTAATGGGCCACCACATATTTTGACTTGACTGCTGGATTGTCTCTAAACCTGGAAGTTATTGTTTTCCGGTTTGTAGGTGAGCCACAACCGCTTCCCTGGTGCCGTGCATGGGGTGGATGGACCTGCGGTTCCCGTCCAGTTCATTACCAACTACCTGAACGGACAGCACTGCCCGACCCTACAGGGCAAACCCAAGCTGTTCTTCATCCAGGCCTGCGGAGGAGGTAACGCGCGCTGAGCTCAATCGCAGTTGTTCACAGTCAGTACATGGATGTACACACATTATATTCATACAATTCTTAAAATGTCCTAAAATAAGTCTTTTTAAAGTTTCAATGTCAACTCCTTATTCAGGATATTTGATCTGAAAAGACGCCCTCTGCCTGTTGAGCAAGCCCAGACGAAGATCAGTCAGTCATCTTTCATGATACTATGGCATTCTTGTTGGAAATGATGTGTGTAGTATGAGTGTTGGCCTGTAAGGCCATGCAACATCCGACGTGTGAAATGAATCCGGTTCCAGCTGCCTGCTGAGGGGTCGTGTAAGGCAACCCTCACTGTAGCCATACCAGGCTGCTCTGCTTTGGAGTAGAAGTCATTGTTATTGTGTTCAGTTTTCAGTATGGTCAATCAAGTTAGGGTTAAGAAGGCTTGCGTTCAATTCACCTGTCCAGAGTTCCCATGTTAGGTTTTTGTGTTTTATTTAGGTTTAGGTTTTTGCTGTTTGCTGCTTGTTTGTGTTTATTTACCCCCCATAATTTATTCATATTCATATTCATAATTGCACCCCTTTATTTGTGTTAATACACTTCATTGTAATCAAAGGAGGAAGTAGTGCTTGTCGTTGATTCTTCTTCTCGTAGAATCACTGACTTGGACAAAGAACTTTGACTTCAGATAGATTAAATTAAATTTTAAGTTAAATTCATCTTTGTAGTATAATCTAATTTGTAATATTCTTCCTAACGGAAGTGGTGCCCTATTCGAGTAGTAAAATGATCAAAGTTACGTTTAGATCAGTTTAAGCCACTGAATCCCCTTACATCACGTTGATGTTTATTACATGATGTAATGTTTATATGTAATGTTTATTATTGATTTATCCATTCTTCATGAACAGGTGAGACGGACACAGGTTTTGAGGTGTCTCCAGACGAGGTCACGCCCGGCGTCGGTGGAGCGGGCGACGAGATGGACGCCATGCCCATGTCGTCCAGCAGCGACTCCCTGAGCACGTCCGACGAACTAGACGCCCGTGCCACCCTGCCCACGCCCAGTGACATCCTCGTCTCCTACTCCACCTTTCCCGGTGTGTATGTGTGTGTGTGTGTGTGTGTGTGTGTGTGTGTGTGTGTGTGTGTATGTATGGATTTCAGTGTGCATGATGTGTGTGCATTCACTGTATATCATTTTCATTGTGTTTACCTATTGCATGTATGTTTTTGTCAATAGAGATTTAGAGTCGTTTGTGTTGACTTACGCTATAGTGCGATATTATTCTATTCTATTATTATATTATATTTCATTGAGTGATTGGCTTCTATACAGTTTTGTTTCATATCTCATTCTATAGGTTTCGTGTCCTGGAGAGACCCTCTCTCAGGCTCTTGGTACGTAGAGATACTGGACCGTATTCTGGGGGAAAACGTTGTTACAGATGATCTCGTCACCATGTTGATGATGGTGAGTTTTGATACATTATTCATGTCTCTTGTCTCTTGATGGAATAAGCACATTTTTATGTATTGTTATTTCAATGTCAAATTAGTGTGGTCGTGGTTTCAGTGTCAACTTCTTTGTCAATCTTTTAACAGTGTGTCTAACGGTTAGATAAAGAGCTGCATTGGTAACATTTGATTGTTGCGTTATTTTGGACATACCTTGTACTATTAACTATTATGTTTTTGTCGTTGTTGTAGGTTAACAACGAGGTATCTCAGAACTCTGCCAAGGGCCTCTACAAGCAGATGCCTGGCTCCTTTAACTTCCTCCGCAAACTTCTCTACTTTCAAACCCAGTCCCAGAGACAAACTTCTGCTTGACCTTGACTGAACAAAATTTAATAACACTGTTTCTGTGTTTTGTAGTTTTTTAATGCTGTATTTTTACACGTTTACACTTAAAAAATGTGATGTTTGAAAAAACATCTTTTTAACTGTATGGTTGTTGTGAACGGGTACATTTTCTTAATGCTAGAGGTGCCGTTTTAAAGAGAAGGTGATCAATATGATTTATTACAGTTTTTTGTTACCTGAAGTCCTTTGAGACTGTAACTATGTTATGTAATACTACATATTATGTATGCTTTGACTTGCTTAGTGGCACAAAAAAGTAAAATGACAATCCATGGCAAAAATATGATTGACATTGGCATGATTGTTACAAACAGACAAACTGTCACTTCACTAAATGTCTCTGGTACTGTAACACCTTCTTTATGACTATGACTTGAAGGGCGTTGACACCAAAGTAAGAAGCAATATGTTTCAGTAAAACATTTGCTTCTCGTGACGTCTCTTCCCCCAGCTGTGTGCTCCCGATCCAGCTGGCAACACAGACTGCTCCATGGTGGGTTCAAAATACCATAGAAAGACCAACAAATGTTGGGATTTCAAAAAATGTTGTCCTTAAAGCCATATTTAAATCGATTAATGACTGCAACGTTTAAAACAGCCGAATTTGGGCACACATTGTAAGTTAACTCATTTAAAGCTTACTTTGCAGAGAAAAAATCTACCCCACTGCTAACACAATCAAATGTCAGTGTGTCAATGTTTTGGGATGGGTTCAGGAAGCCTAACTAACTTCCCTCTGCCTGTTTATTTAAAGATGGGCGGAAACTAGCTTTGTGTATATGAGCAATTCTAAATAGTTTGTTTTTGGCAAATGAAAACGATCAATTATCTAACAATCTTAATCGTATTTTAACTAGCTTTCAGGACCTATAATCAGGACCTCGATGACGCTGTGAATTACAAGCAGATTTGAAACAATTTTTTCCAGTATTTTTATTTCACAGAACGAAAAAAAAGGTCCTAATGGTCCTATGGGCTAAGTGGGCTAAGATATTTTTAAAATATCAAAATCAGTGGTTAAAAACATAATAGGATGCATTTTCTCATAGGTTAACATTGAGTAGGCATACAACCAACAGACAGGTGTAATTAACAGTGAATTACCACTAGATGGCACCACATTTAAGTAGACACGTAAATGTTAACATTACAGTCGGTCTCATTAAGCCCATATGTTCCACCTATATGTGCTCATGTCTTGGTCTTCTAAACTTTTCCAAACATTTTATTTTGACCTGTTGTGTTGGGTGAACTCCATAGATAGTCAGAAAGTATTGAGGAGGATGCATGACTTTGGGCCATGGCTACTCGGAGCAGGCATGGTCATGGCTGCACACAAAGATCAAGATCAAAGACCTGTTCTGGTCTTCGCACACTGAACCGCATTAACTAGGTGTGTTCCGACGTTGTCTATGTGGTCCGACCAGACCAGGGCGGTATCAGGGTCCGGTGCATACCTCTGGTCCTGTGTGGGCAGGGTCCGGGTCCCGCGTCTCCCTGCGGGATTAGCTGTCTTTCAGCACTCCCCGAATTCCGCTCCGCCTTCTCTCCTCGGGGCGGCAGTACCGCTGCGCCCCAGACCAGTCCCAGACCAGTCCCACCTCACAGCCACTGGACCAGTCCAACTTTGGGACTGCCAAAGAAAAGTGAAGCCACTGAGCCGGTAAACGCATTAGGTACACGGCGCTTTGCAAATATTGTCATTCCAGCACATTGCTGAAGGGGATCGCTACCTGTTGATGAGGTCCCGCCGGCCGTGGGAGCCACAGACCAGCCGCCTCCACTTCCTAGTCCGAGGTGAAGAACAGGACCGGAGACGCGCCGCTGCAGGGGCCAGGAGACCAGGACCTTGAGCTGAGTTTCCCCAGTCTGCAGCCTGTGCTGGGTGGTGGGGGGAAAATGGGCACGCGGATCTGGTCGATGTATGGACTTACGGTCACTTTGATCCTCGCATTTCAACTGCTCGCTGTAAGTACTCGTTCATTTGCCCCAAAGTGTTGCAACTTTTGCGTAAACTTTATGAATGGGTTTTGTCTATGCGCGCAACGCGCACGACTTTATTCTTGATTTTTTGGACCAAGGGCAGCTGCAAGTTGCAAATCACTATCTCTGTCTTCCTGCTCAGGGCAGCTCTGCTGCTATTCAAAGTTTTAAATAGTGTGGTTTGGTGCGGAGACTGTGGACCAGGTTCAAAACCACATGCGTATCGGGATACAAAGTACAGTTGCTTTTTAAAGTAATGTGACTAAAACATCTATGGCTGGTCCCATCGAAATAAGATATTCATAGTATCCCAAGCGTCTTTGAGCCCCTTACGTTTCTCAAAGTAAAAATACATCAATTATATTACCACTTTATTTCAAGCAGTGTAAGCTCCACCTTGCATTGCTTGGGAATTCAGTGGCTTTTCTTTTCTTTTTATCATATTATTTTCATAACTCATGCATTCATGCCAATACCTCTGCTGTATCATCCCAGTCTAGAGACTGGAACTGAAATCAAAGTAATAGCCTACTTTTTAGTTGAACTTGATGAACAGTTAAGTTGCTAGTTGCCTAGTTTTTCAGCTTTTCACTTGATACAAGGAGCTGGCTATGTTGTAACATGTACTGTTTGGAAAAATGTGCCCTTTAGACATGTATAATACACCTCTATATCTGTTGCATGAATCATAAAGAAGAGGGCCATTGGTTTGGTGCTGAGAATAGGCACCCTGCCTCCCTCTCCTGAAGTCATGGACTCTCACCCCTCGAACACATAAAATGCTGGGCCATAGTCCCTTATTTCATTTCAGGTGCAAACCCTTTTGAACAGTGCCAGGAAATGTATTTTCCCCCCAAACTTATTAGATATCTCCAATATTTGATACACATTTGGCCTGAGGGCGCTGAACATTCAATGCTCTTTTCCTTTAAGGTTTGGACACAGGAAAACACACTTGCAACTAGTGTTTGGTCAGGTAGGATGTGGTATACATATGGCAGATCCTTAAAGTCCCTAAAAAGTAACCAAAACACTTTAGACTTAAAAATGCAATTGATGCCCCCCAGAGTAATACAGCCATAAAGCCTATATTACAGGGTACGCTTATATTGTCTAAGCTATTAGAATATAACCTTCCAGTTGTACAGTGGTACAACTGGAAGGTTATATTCTAATAACTTAATAAGACAGCTGAATGAAAGTAAAACTGCAAACTAATTTAACTATCTTTGAGAATGTGCTTCTTGCATTAGGAGTCTCCATGATGGCTACTACTACTGGCCCTTGATTTTACAGCTGCTTATAT
>JAOPJI010000001.1:8531692-8542221 GCA_027122695.1 Merluccius productus | reverse complement strand
TGATATGTTTTTACCCGCCCCCCCCGCCCCCTTCCCCACCACCAAAAAAAAAAAAAATCACCATTTGAAACTTCTGATCCTGTCTCCCTCCAACAATGCTTTGTTCTACCGCTTTTGCAACATGAAGACGCAAAGCAGCAGGACCTTTGGACAGTTGCAACCCCTTCCAGCAGCTCGAGGGTTTCCTACCCGTGGGTTGTGGTGCGGAGGCTGTGTTCAATTTCAGTTTGGAGGAAGACATCCTTCCCGACGGCAGTGGGGATGACAAGAATGACTATGACGAGGACGGGGCCGGGGATGGGGAGGGCTCCCGCAAACCGGTCGCCACGTCGGAGCCCCGGAGCACCGGCACGGCCCCCTCGGTTCCCGACGGGACCCTGGCGTCAGCACTGTCCACATCTCGCTACCGCACCACGCGCGCCGTCGCAATGGACCCACAGGTGCCTCAGGTGGTCATCCCCGTCACCAACAACCGCTTGGCCCCCAGGCTGCCTCCCCGCGTCACGGTCAGCCCCGAGGAGAGGCACGCCAGCTTCCAGCAGCTGCTGCGCCTGCATCTCAACACCTTCAACCACCGCTTGAGCATGCTGGAGAGCAACACGCTGGACATGAAGGACAGCATCAAAGCCATGATGGACCAGCAGGGCCGCCTCAGCACGCAGCTGGAGAGGCTGTCGTCGCTGCGGCCCGTTCCTGAGAGGCAGGACAAGGTGGGCGAGCTGGAGAGGGGCTACGGGGACATGGAGGCCCGTCTGAAACGGCTGGAGGGACGGCTGGAGATCCTCATCGATGGGTTCACCGCGCTGGCCCAGGAGATGAACAAGATGAAGCGCTCGCGACACAGCTCCCGCTCGACCCAAGAACGGAGAGCCACGCCCCTCCTGGTCGACGGGGCCGCCATCCCGTTTGGGAGCATGGCGACGGCGAAATGGGACTCGGCCGTAGTTACGGTGACCGGAAAGCCGCTGCCGCACGTTGCCACTGTGCCTAAAAGTATACCCACGCCCCGGGTTCCTGATCGTAGACCCACCACCGCATTACCAAATCAGAGGCATAGATCAACCGCCACCACCAAGTCGATACGTCTTCCTGCCAAGAAGTTGACCAAGGTCACCAGAAGTCAAGTCATTACAAAGCCCACCGCCAAGCTAAAGAGCACATTGAGTAAGTCCTGGAATAGTTCAAAGAAGAATACACAGGCTAGAGCGAGGCCTGAGAAAAAGAAAGCAGCGACAAAAACAACAACAACATCAACAACAACAAAAACAACACAACGTCCTCCAGAGATAAACACAGTAAAAATCAGACAAGTCACCACAAAATTCCAACTGGAACCACCGGCTCATAAACCAAAGTCTGCAGCTAAGCAAACACCCAAAAAAACACCAGTAGCCAAACATCATAAGGGGGATAGTAAAAAGGGAGCCTCACAAAGTGAGAGGAAGACTGGAGAAAACAAGTCATTTCGATCAGACTCACCCCATATAAAGAGGGCACAAAACGTAGTGGAAAAGGCAAGGCCTAAGCCCAAGCCCAAAGCCGTACATGAAACAAAAGCAGAGCACAAGAACCAAACATTGCACCGAGTCAGGTCGGTTCCCAGTAAGGTTCGTGTCACAACCACCACAAAGCCTCCTAAGAGCTCCACATCTAAGGCGCTCACCAAGACAACCGCGAGACCAAAGCCCAAATCTGGTCCTGTTAAAAAGAAGCAGCGCCAAAAGAACAGAAATTCACAATTGAGTGTCGTGGACCTTCTACAGCTCTTACAGGGAGAAAAGAGGTCTAGAAAAGGAAATACAATCCAAGATGGCTCTCTTCATGTTGTTTTAGGAAGGCTGGCCATTCCTATCAAAATCATCCCAGATGATTAAAGGTTCTTACTCTGTGGAACTTTAATGTATGTATATATTATTTTATTATTAACATAAGCATATGAATGATTAAACTTTATGAAGGCATGCCATCGACTTTATTTCACAATTATTTGAAAGGAACTATTATTATGAAATACTTTTAAACTACATACTGTTATGTAAAATAAATGACCAAGACAATTGCACCAAATCCTGCTATGAAGCTGAGCACCTCTTACATTTGTAGAAACTACTAATTCATTTTCATATGGCTAAACTACCTCAAGTGTGTCAAGTACTTAGTCATTTCCAGACCCCTCTCAAATGACCCCCAGATATTTGTGTATAATATTGTGTTATCAAATTGTACAGGTATTGTTGGTACCCTAGAAAATTATCACATCATCAAGTTATATAACCCTTGGATTGAGCAGCATTATGTTAATACAAATACATTTCGGATTAATTCAACTTCTCATCATAAGTCTAACTTGGAGATGTACGGCTCTTCTAGGCACCGATTTTAGGTTTACAATGATCTCTGGGAGTTGTGTTGATGATTTAGGAGACTTAAATTTCAGAACTAAGCCATACCAAATCATAGATTGTGATTGAACTTTGTTAAGGTCTCAAAGCATTTTTATATCACTGTGTTATGAAGGCTGTTGCACACCCCAGGCATAGAGCACCAAGCGGAAGCAGAACTTTTTAGCGCCCTTGTCTTCACACCAAAGGCATATTTAATCCCAATGCGTACTTGCCGTCCAGGCCATTTGAATTGAGCAACAACAACAAAAAAATGCAGCAACAATGGCAGGCGAAGGGGAATAAATGAACTCCATGCCAGAAAAACCTGCTCCGTTCCTCCATGCGCTCCAGCTCCGGCCGCAGTGTGCTCATTGATTAACATGGGAGCAGATTGAAAGCGAATTCGCATTACGTTTGTGCTCTAGGGTTGAGCTTTGGTGTGAAACGGCCTTAATAGAACAATAATGTAATTTGTATTTGTGTATTTGTATATATATATATATCTATACACACACTAAATATACACTAGTAGCTCCTTATTTAGTTTGTTTGTCAGTATTGTGTATGTGTGTATTACCATACCTCTCTCACTGTAACATTGATAATGAGGCTTTGCGAAAAGGATAAAAGAGTTGATCTTGAACAAATAGCTGTGTAGCCGTGTTACATTTCTCTGAAGCACGTTTGTAGCATTCACGTCCCCTAGAAGCAGTTTGTTGGCTGTTGACCTGTGGACCTGCCAGAGGACAGGTGAGGTAAGACCAGAGACCAGAGGCTTGCTTAGGGCACGGACACATTGGTCCGCGATATTAAGATGGTCTTAATATGTCACCCCGGGTTTTTTCTTCTTCTCTTCTGCGTATTGTCTGAGCTTGGCTGGCGCTTCTCTGCTGTGTCTTGGTCGTGACTCCACATTTGTGTTGGCTCAATCTGTGGTGGCATACCTCTGTTGAGTTCTCTAGGGGGAACAGTTCCACAACGTAGAGTTTGGTGTGATGTGTTTTTCTGTCCCGGTGCAAAAGTTCGTCTATTGGTTTTACCTCCTATCTGTTGGCTTCGAGAGATGGGACCAACATATAGCACATGTTGAGTGTGTGGGGGGGCTTCATGCATCTCCAATGTTCATGTTCATCTTCTGTTTTATTTTCATTTTTTGGGGGAACTCTGAGTCATTGTTTGCATACCTTATCAAGACTGGCCATTGTTCAGTTTTGAAGTGATGTTTTTGTATGGGCCCTGTATTAAAATATCCCATCCGCTTGAACACATAAACATTAGCTCATTTTCTTCCAGGCTATAATAATACTACTTGAGAGTGGATGTTGGAGTCTGCATCGCCAGAATGCTTAGTTGGTGATTGATTGTTCAGTGTGGGTTAGGAGACGTCTTCTCAGGCCATGTATCATCACACGTATCTCCCCAAGCAGACTTTCCCTGTTTCCTGTTTCTTTGTCTTTGTGTTTAAAAGGCCTGCATCCTCTTGTGGGTGGAAATATTTACTTCCACGTCTTGAATGTCTCTTTTTACGCCTCTTTATTTTTTCTCAGATGTGCTGCTGGTTATACCGGCAACCCACAGCTTGGACAGAGGTGTGTTGTGGACGGCAATAATGGTGCGTATGTTCCCCCAAGAACACGACATGATTTATATGTTGTCAGGATCAATAATCTCCCCTCCCATCGCTTGGTACTTGGCAAGCCAAAAAAACACATTTCTAAGTGCATTCATGAATTGAATGGTAAACTATATTGGCTAAACCAGCATCACATGCCAAGGGCAGATTCCCGGGCAGATTCATAAATCGAATCGCTTTGACTTCTTTTTCTTTAGGTTTTATTTTTTTACATGGTTTTACTCGTCTTTATCCACTGTTTGTATGACTGTCTTCCTGCTCAAGGTCTCTTCCTTTTCCCACTTAGTCATTTGGTAGGATTCCTTCCCCTTTTACGGTGTTTAATATTATGGGATGCTGTTAAATATGGGCCTGTGAGGCCCTTTGAGGTTGTAGGCTATAAGGGCTGTATAAACAAACTTGCCTTGACCTGATAAGTTGAATAGTGATGTTCTGCTGGCTCTCTTAGGTAACTGCTATAACTGTGACCAACGAGGTATTGTTGGCTGCAATAAAGGATCTTGTAATTGTAAGGTAAGCATCCAATATTAAACCTGTATTATGTAACTTTTTTTTTTACTGCAGCTATTTATTCCATTAAAACTCAAAAACAATATCTGAACTCGAACGTTTCTCAAGAATAAATATACTGTTAACACAATTGCCGGTGCTCTTCAGATGAACACTGAGGGCGCATCTTGCTCCAACTGCAAGTCTGGAACCTTCCACCTCAGTCCAGGCAACAAAGATGGCTGCCTGTCTTGCTTCTGTATGGGTGTGACTCAGCAGTGTTCCAGCTCCTCCTACTACAGAGACCTGGTGAGGCCTTCTGAGCCCCGACTTTGTAAATATCTGTGTAGAGCTGGTGATAGAAGTGTGTTTCACCTCTATTCCTCGCTAACAACACAAAACCCCACCAAACCTTCAACACATTCAAAACAAGGAAACAAATAGTCAGATAATCATTTATTCTGGAGTTTATAGTTTTATAGTTCAATATCCTACAAGATACACTACATACAGCTGCTGTATACAGTATGCAGCATTTCTGATCCCAAGAGTTTGTTTTTGACATGTGTGTGGCCAGGTCTCCTCCGTCTTCGCTCCAGGGAACTTCCAGGGCTACGCTCTGGTGAACCGCCAGCGCACCAACCGCATCTCCTCAGGCTTCTCTGTGGAGGTGTCCACCGATGGCACCCAGCTCTCCTACAGCAACTTTGACTACCTGAACCAGGAGCCCCACTACTGGAAGCTGCCTGATGTTTACCAAGGAGACAAGGTGAGTAGCCATGTAGCAGTAGGACCGATGACCCAGATGGACGATGGGAACGTTGAGCGATACGTAGAGCTGCTTTCTACCCACGAGGAGGGTAGGGGCCCCTTGGGATTTCCACCTGTAGGCCATTCCTAACGCTTTACACTTCTTCCTGTGCCCAAGCCCACTTTTCTTGCATTTTTATAACCGCCAGCCCAATCTTTTCCTTTTCAAGCAATGCCATGCAAACTATCTTCTTCTTCTGATGTTTTTATTTTATTTTTATAACATGCTTCTGCAAAACAAGTTCAAAGAAATGTTGTTCGTATTACTTAAGCCAGGTTGAGCGTCGTTTTAGAAGATCAAATAGTACATATATAGATGATGATGATGATGATTCATGCCTTGTTTCTCTTTCTTTCTTTTGGGATTTGCTCGCCCACTCTATAGAAAGGGTCATTATCGGCCCGTACGAAACGAGCAGAGCAGGTAATATCCATCAGTGGTTGCCTGCTGTTTGAATTGTCAATCCAACAGATAGAATCATACAATGATACTCTTGGTGTTTAGCATGGGTTAGTGGAGTGCTGTGATACGACCCTTGGTCTTGCATTGTGGAGCTGTGCTGTTAAAATCACTCAATATTGTTTTGTTTGGAAGCATTGGTCAAAGTACATTCCTATAACAACAAGCGACACAGCCACCAGCAGCAGCGGCGACGGCAGCATCACATTGCCATATAGTGGTCGAGTCTGTCTGGCATGCCAAGAGGAAGTCACTTCCTGCGCTGCCTCCCGCCTCTGCATCTTGGTATCTGTAGAAACAGGAGGAAATTACCTCATTCCAATGGAAGTCCCCCCCCCCCCCCCCTAGCCTGAGCATGTTGCCTGGGTGTGTGGGTGTGTGTATAGCTGCATGTGTGTGAATTACAAACAGGGGGTGATTAGGCATGTGAAGGCCTGTGTGTTTATATACTTAGCGGCAGGCGCACTGGTTGTGATTGTGACTCTCCTAGGCCCTGATGATGTGTACATCTGCAGTCTAAACAACCCCCCCTCCATGTGAGAACACTTAGGGGTCTGTGTTTGAATACACAACGCCGGTAGTCTTGGTTTGAAGAGCATGACGCAGCATGTCTGCCCCCACACACACACACACACGTGTGTGTGTGTGAATGTAGTGCGGATGGATTGGTGGAATCCTTTGTGTGGAGCTATACGTCTTTACCTGCTATGACTCCTCTGTCCTCATCCTGCCGCCTTACCTCGTCGTCTGTCCTGCATCTCTGGTGCTACACCCATTCCCTCTTCCATCTCCATAGGGCTCCAGCAGATGGCTGGACGAGGACGTGTGGGCGCTCCTCTCTAACTACTCCAATGGACAAGGCCCGCCTCTCTTCGCTCCTCCTCCTCCCTCCTCCTCCTCCTCTCGGTTCTCTGCGTCTTCTTCTTCCTTGTCTCGATTCCCAAGTTCCTCCTCCTCCTCCAACAAACGGTGGTCTTTGCGCAACCTAAGCCCCCCCTCACCCCCGTCTGAGATCTCCTCCCCGGTGAGACCACCTACGCCCCCACCGGGCCCCTCCACCCCAAGACACACCGCTCATCTGCAGCAGGTACGCGCTCGGAAGTGCGGTCAGGTTGAGAGAGCGTCTTCGGGGGGTCATACGTGTTGACTATTCGGGTCGGCGGTTGTTGGTTGTGCACCTCCTTGTTGACGCCGATGTATTTCGCCTGTTTCCCCGTTGTTAGAGTCAACGGAAGAACGCGTTGAACACGGTCTCCGTCGGTAGCCCCGGAGCCGGCGGCAAGGTAGTCATCATGAAATCATTTTTTCCTGTGACTCACACATACACTGACCTTGTCTTGACCTGTGTCTACTGTATTAGTACAGCACCTAAGCTAAGCTAAGAAACTGCTAAGCACCAACCACCCAGTGACACAATAGCTTTGAAGTTAATGATTGACATTTGAGCCTTTGTGCATGGCCGTCAATGTTTCAGCGTTGCTATTTATCACGGTGCTGTTGCTCGGCAGGGTGTATCCGACTCACTCTGTGATGTCAATCGAGTTGCGTTGATCAGTGGAAGTGGAAACTTGCCCCGGTATTGTGTTTTTCCTGCATGGTTCTGTGTTGGACACGGGCTGGTGTTTTCCGAGCTTAAGCGAAAGCATGCGTTCAGTTAAGGTCGTTGTACTGTAGTAGTCTATGTGAGAGTTAACGTTGGGTTTTACAATAGCATGTAATCACCCCGTGGACTGGACTAAAACACAGCTCTTGCCAGGAACACATTCAAACATGTAATTTTCACATCATTGGCAAGTGGAAGTGGTTGTTTTAGTTGTGCGACAGGCAGCGCATGCTGCGACTCCCACACGACTAGCAGACCAAAGCGTGTACTTAGCATGTGTGTGTTAACATAAATACTCTATGCTACCCTTCTGCCTCAAAGGCCCCTCCCCTCTGGTTGTTGATGGGGGGGGGTCTACTTTGCTGCTAAGCCTGCTTGCTTGCTTTGCCCTCTGTCATCTCAGACTTGTGCTTGTGCCTTAGTCTCTCTCTCTCTCTCTCTCTCTCTCTCTCTCTCTCGTTCCCTCTCTCTGCTTATCTCTGTTGCTTTTATACTCTGCCTCTCCCTCCTCTCCCGTGGTCGTCTCAGTACGCTCTGGTCTTCAAAGGGTTCAGCTCCCACCAGGACGAGCCGCTCTACTGGCTGCTCCCGGCCCACTTCACAGGGGACAAGGTAACCGTGCCAAACAAGGGGTGTCCTCCTCCTCCTCCTCCTCCTCCTCCACTCCAGGCCTGATTAACCTCTGGTTAACCTGCCCTGGGAATCACAACATGGGTTCTATTGCACTCCCCTCGACTCTCTGCCCAACTTAATCAAGTCCTCACATGCACTCTGATTCTGGTGTACGGGTTGTGCACTGCAGTGTAGACCTGATGTCTATGTGTCAGTGATGATATATAAACCATAATCATACTGTTTGAATCAGAAACGTGCAATCACAACTCACCTTTCTTGCCATCTCATGGTAAGTTCTGTGGTTGGGCTTTTTGCTAAATTTCTATCTCATAGCACTATGTGGATAGTCCTCGTATGAAGTGTGTTTCATACTTAATATACTGGATTATATACTTGATTTTTTAAAGTAGTGATCATCTCCTAAAAATGAGTGTAAACATTATTAGTACTAATCACATGGTAACTTCTGTGATTTGACTTTTGCTCAATTTATATCTAGTAAATAGTCCTCATATGAAGATTGTTTCATAATTTATATATTTGTGATTTATTATTTATCTAAAGTGTGCATCCTCTAAAAAGGTTATACACTAGTATAGCAAGCATGCCTTCTACATGTGTGTGTGTGTGTGTGTGTGTTTAGGTGGGCTCCTATGGCGGCAAGCTGAAGTATACCATCTCCTACGTGGCGGCTGCCAGGGGAACGCTCCTGGACGACGCAGATGTTCAGATCATCGTAAGTCAGGTCTTCTTCTTCACCATGACTTGTTACAGGTAAATCCAACCCAACAAAATCGCTTTACACTTCACGTTTTGTCTTGGCGTTCCTGTAGGGCAACGACATCACCCTGGTGGCACGCCAGCCATGGCAGAGGAGGCAACAGGGCGCCAGAGAGTCTAAACACTTTGAGATTGTCTTCAGAGAGGTGGGTGGGCCGCACATTAGAGAGAGAGAGAGAGAGAGAGAGAGAGAGAGAGAGAGAGAGAGAGAGTATGTACGTGGGTAGTACACATGCAGGTTCTGTATCTGTATTTCTGCTGTTCCAGCAGTAATGGATTTTGATGCCCATAGGATATGATGTATATGATGTATTATGAAATGATACGATATAACTCTGACATGATATGATATCTACTTTGTCTGGGTCTGCATGTGTGTGGGTCTGTGTATATAATATATATATATGATATAAACATGTGTACACATGTCCTGTGCGACAAGGCTGAGAATCCACAGATATTTCTATAGGATGTTTACCTGACTGGTACAGCACATTTCCGGTGCACGTCCAGGTTTTGTGGGACATTATTCATATCCAACTATTTACTCAGTAAATGTCTTTCGACAATATACGCGATATCACACAATTGCGTATCTTCTCCAAATCATACTCTGTCCGGACATGGCCTTACACAGTCTGGTACACATGTATATAACGTATATAAAATGTCATGGAATCGTGTAGGAGAACTGGCAGCGCCCCGACGGCATGCCGGCCACCCGGGAGCACCTGATGATGGTGCTGGCCGACCTGGACGACATCCTGATCCGCGCCTCCTACTCCAGTGAGATGCGCTCCTCCAGCATCTCCGAGGTCAGCATGGAGGTGGCCGTGCCCAGCTACAGCGGCCTGGCCCAGGCCCTCGAGGTGGAGCAGTGCAGCTGCCCGCCCGGATACCAGGGTCTCTCCTGTCAGGTAACACGGCACTTGAGTTTTTTGGAGGGGGTTTTACAACATGCTGTGTAACTAGCTGTGTAACTTTTTTATTTTATTTTATTCCGTAAGCTGGTTACTTGAAGTGGAATGGCTAACGTTTGGGAAAGTAAAAGTCCTTTGAAGTATCATTTGATATAAGGTATTGGTGCTTGCTTTTTTTAGGATTCAGCTTGAGAATAAGCAGTTCCTTCCTCGTTTTTTTGTGATACAACATCAAAACTAGTGTGTTAGTATCACAGGTTTTTCCACAAGTATCCCTATCCAAGGTGGAATGTTTAGGTACAGAAAGTCACATTCCTACCTACCCGGATTTACTAACTAACCTCATTTACTAACCTGGCGGTTTTTGACTTTGTAAACCTGGCGTGGTTCACCCCTGCTAGTACCTACTACAGTACATATTATAGACATGGGATTTCACCATTATCTCTCATGCACCATGTGTGTCCCAGGACTGTGCGGCTGGATACACCCGTACCGGGGGAGGACTGTACCTGGGACACTGTGAGCTGTGTGAATGCAACGGCCACTCCGACTCCTGCCACCCCGAGACTGGCATCTGCACGGTACAGTTCCCTAAAACACATGTGATAATAACACCTAAGACAAGGAAAGGAAGGAAATAATGGAGTGCGTTTTCTCTTGGTTTGGTTCAGAACTGCCTGCACAACACCCAAGGTGAGCTCTGTGAGCAATGTGCCGCGGGATTCTTTGGCGACCCCACCGCTGGGACCCCTGAGGACTGCCAGCCCTGCGCCTGCCCCCCCCCCGACCCTGACAACCAGTGCGTCCGGGGGGGGGGGGGCGGGGGGGGGGG
>JAOPJI010000001.1:8513184-8523565 GCA_027122695.1 Merluccius productus | reverse complement strand
AGCTACGTATAAATAGCATCACAATGTAGCGGTTGTTCTTTGTGCCGAGCGGTAGTTTGTCCCAAAGACACGGATGTTTTACACAGCCTATGAAATGTTTGAAGGACATAGACAGTGTAAGTTTGCACGCTCATGGTCTCCACCTTCTCTATGTGCTGGACTCCTGGTTTGGAGGAGCCTCCTCCTTCTCCACCTCCTTCTCCTCCACCTTCCATGCATGCACTCCACCTGCAGCAGCATGGATATTATATACTGTATGTATATTATACATGTATACATACTGTATATATATATATATATATATATTTATATATAGCGAACCTGGTAGTGCTCATGTACAGTAAATTCAGCCAGCACACACTGCATGCACGTGTAGATCAAGGACCACAATGGAAATAAGTCTATGACTTTTTGTGCTATCCTTGACTCTGTTTTAATGCATGATTTGTACCGACATGAATTTCAATGGATGGTCAAATAAACTAAACTAAACTATATATACATACTGTATATGTACACATACTTACGACAGCCGGTGGCTTTTGGTGTTGGGCAATATGTGGTCATTCTGGTAAGAAGACTTCTGTCTTAACTAAAGGTCTATAGATATACTGTATATTTCCTTTTAACGTGACTTTACATGATCATAACAGCGTCTTGTTGTACATGAGCATTCCTGGGTATTGCCTGCTTGTTTGGGTTCATCACAGCCGGAAAGGTGCACGTTTATTTCTATTTGAAACTCCTTCTGAATGTTGAGTCCATCCATAATCACAATGAGCCACAAGAACCAATGTATTAGTCCTAATCACCATCGGATGCAAAACATTCTCACACCCAAAAGCTTGTTCACACAATGAAATCAATGATTATGCTCGTCGACCTACTAGTCGAATGTAACACTCAACACTCGGGTACAGGAGCACCCCCGTCCTTTCTTTCCTTTTTCCCCATCTGCTTTCTTCTCCTCCCCCCTCAGGAACCATGCTGTACTGGGGGAACATTCCCACCCCGGCTTCAAACATCATACTGTGGCTAACACATCCCATCACATCCTCATTTACCTGCTGACATATTGCCTGGCTCTGGCTACCCAACTGCTACTGCAATTGCGTGGATGAGGACTACCAATTAGCCAAGCTATAGGACTTACATTTAAACACATTTAGACTTACATGGTGTAGAGAGGTTTATGGTTCTAATACTGGTTCATCACCAGTTACCAATACGAAGTAGTAACTTTTAGCATACTCAAGAAAAAAAGAGAAACTTGGGTAATGGTGGCAAAAAGTCTAGGTAGAGACTCACCCTAACCCTTCCATTTCAAAAGGTTAAATATCAAGAAGATATAAAATGTAGCTTTAGTTATATTTAGTTACACACATCAATAACATAAATACAGACTAGACACCTTGCAGGACGTGATGTAAACATCCAACAGCCCATCAGCATTCAAAGCGCAGCGCCCAGTGAGTGTAGCTGAGCTCCAGTTTGACTCCCGGAGGCGTCCACACACCCCCTGCTAAATGAACCAGGGCTTTCCTCGGTGTGACGCCCTGGGATTATACAGGCTTGGATTGGAGGCCTTTGCAGTGATCCGAGCTGGCCCAGACAGCCGGTGTGTGCCCACGGGCCATGCCCAGTCCCAGCCTGCCACCTCTCATTAGTGGTGTCTCGTCTGGGGGGGGGACCAACCCAGCAGACGGGCCCAAGGCTTCCGCTCCCTCGCGCAGTCCCGGCCGGCCAAGGCATTTTCAATCAGCCACATCCGTCTTTCCATACGATCACTCGCTGCTTGCTGTGTATAACGACAACACGTCCACCCAGATGATGCAGAATGAACCTTACAGTGCTTTCCCTTGTTTCGTGTCTTTTTTTTTCCATATACCAGCAGGCCAATTCAATTCTGCGTCATCGCTCTCCTTGTAAGTGCGAGGGTGTTTTCCCGCCGTGCGCCGTTTCCCCTGTGCCTGACTGTTGTCTGTCTCCCTCCCATTAGCTGCGGAGGGTGTGCAGCCCGCAGCCACGGTCACTCCCTCAGTGCTGACCGTCCAGCCGGGACAGCGGGCCGAGTTCCGCTGTACCGCCACCGGGAGTCCCACGCCGGCCATCGAGTGGATTCGTAAGTTCTGGCAGCACAAAACGCAAAACCCCTCCTCACGCCTCACTGTGCTGTAGTTTGCCAACACCGAGCTACACGGGGAGGCTGCGCTTTGTCAGGTTCACATGGTTGTGAAGACTAGTGTTGTCGTTGTTGATGTTGTGATGTTTGTGGTCTGGCAGGAAACAGACCGCGCTCCCCAGCCAATGTGCAAGGGGGGGTCCTGTCCTTCGCGTCTGCGCAGAAGTCCGACGAGGGGGAGTACGTCTGCAAAGCCCTGAACACCCATGGCGAGCACACAGCGCGAGTCAACCTCTATGTGCAAAGTACGCGCAGTTTGTGTGTGTGTGTGTGTGTGTGTGTGTGTGTGTGTGTTTAGCATCACATCTTACTTCCAAGTAAAGGCTATTGTGGGGTGTTTTATTTACCAATAAATGCAATGGGTTTTCCTTGTAGAGTCCAACACGGGCGGTCTGGTCAGCCAGCCCCAGGTTCAAGTGAGCCCCCCCAGCGCCGAGATCCACGAGGGGGAGACTCTGAGGTTGTACTGTCGAGCCTCCGGCTCCCCCACCCCCAACCTCACTTGGCTGAGGAACGGGGGTCAAATCCCACCCCAGGTGAGTGGATGGACCTCTGTCAATCGGGAATAACGTTCGGCCATTCTTTTTGAGCATGGATTGATTCAAACTAATTTAATGGAGACTAATTGATTCACATTCTGGTGTGCCCATGTCTGTAACGCCGCTAGTTACCCAGCGGTCTTACGCCGCTGGGGGTGTGTCACTACATTGTGTAAAACACATGTGTTGCAGGTTGATTCTCCACCAACTGTTCCAGTGTTGTGACCCATTTTTTCCCCTTTTTTTCTTTCTTTCCTCCCATTTTTTTTATCCCACCCTGTTGTGTTGTTGTTGTTGTTGTCGTTGTTGTGTTGACGTTTCGATCAGGCCATTCCCTCTCACGGTTTCCATCAGTTTAAAAGCAACAGTCTCGATGTGTTACAGAGACGTATTGAAGAGCTGCAGGTCTGTCCATCTGTCCACTGTCTGTCCGTCCTGTCCGTCTGAGCTCCACCCATTGTCCTTTTGTACTGACCACACCTCTACATGTTGTCCACTAAACGCATGATTTAATATGTTGACTTTAACCGGCCATGGTAACCAGCAAACATCACCGCAAGTAACCCCTCACTTGATTACCATTAGAGCCCACGGCAAAACAACAAGCGGTCAGTTTGTGTTGGCATGGGGAGAACGTGTTTTCGCACCGCGCTCGCTGAATGTTGTCTTCCATGGATCCCTCTCGTATTGTAATCATCCTCCATCGTACCATCATTCCCTGGCAGATTTTTTTGCGGCCTAAACACACAGTCGAGTCCGCTCACACTCGCTCCGTGTGAGTGCATTAACGGGACTAAGCACACAGTAGGTGCTGGAGGTATTTCAGACTTGTTTTGCCTCTGTGCCAGCCCCATTCCTGATGCTCCCGGCCCCCCTCCACTGGGCCCACTGGCCCTGGGTGTCATGGGGTCTGCTGCACGCCGGTCCTCGGCGTGGCCAGGGTGTGTGTGTGTGTGTGTGTGTGTGTGTGTGTAGGGTGGGGGGCTGTTTAGTTACGACTCAAAGAGCCCCAGCGTTGTGTCAGCCCCTTTCCCACCAGGAGCGAGACAGGCTCTGCCGTGCGGCCACGCAGAAACACTGTGTGTGCTCTGGGCCAGCAAGCCGTGTTGAAACAACACACCGGGGGACAGGGGACAACCCCCCCCCCCCCCCCCCCATAGCTCATGCTACCAGTACTGCTGCTCGGGGTGTAGCGCTCTCTCATGGCCGAGTGGGCCCAAGTTAAGTTAAGCTTTGTTAGGTGGGTACACTGCCCCCTTCACCCCCCCTTCCTCACTCCACCAACCCCAACCCCTACCCCAGGTGAAGACACCTCTCCAGCCCCTTAAGTCAGCTGTTTCAGAATCCTTCTGGCTGTAAAAGTGGGAAAAGGTTTGCCACATAGAATCGTTTACAAAGTCTGTGATTTTGGGACTCTGAAATTTAATTTTGCGTTTGAGTTATTTGGAATTTCTTAACCTTATATCATTGAATTTAGTGTCAATAGGAAAGAGATAACTTCCTTCAAAAGCTGCAAAGTCATGCTTCTTTGGCAACCATTGGTGGTAATGTCATGCGTTTCAGTCTGTGCCCTGTATAATCCTAACAGCTGTTGTTTTGGCATCTCTTCTTGAAATAAGTTATTTTGTTAATCAAATAATAATGTCCTTATAACTACTAGAATAATGTTGCTAATTCAACTCTCCTTGTTCACATAACGTGGTCATATTAACAAGCTAAAATCAAACACGCCGCCTAGTAGTCATCTGGGCCTAATTGCGTAGCCTACACACATCCATGTAAAAAGCACCACAGTCATCCTAAGAACAACAATTAGAGCAATAGTTTTCCATGTGCCGTCTTCTAAGCTAGTCGCCAGTAGTGCTTCTGTGTTGCTATACCTTAGCGATCAATGTCACAATGTCAATAATGTACACGTCTGTGTTTTGTCACGACACTGTAGTTCTTTAGTTCAGGTAGGTGATTTGCTGTGTGTGTCACTTTCTCTACAAATACAAATAGGCCTTAAGCCCTGGAATACAAGATGTCTGTCTACATACTGCTGTATCACCATCAGCACCGGTCGTGACTTCTTCTCCTAACCCTCTTCAGAACCGCATGGATCGCACCGACATCGGCACGCTGCTCATTCCCAATGCCAAGATGTCCGACTCTGGGAGCTACATGTGCGTCGGCAGCAACAGCGCTGGCTCAAACAGGGCCTCCATCCAAGTCACTGTGCTCAAGGGTAAGGTGTGGAGGCACAGAGCTTGAGGCCTTGTCATCCAGATTGACTAATATAATAATACATTATGTTATCACACGTGATTGGATGATCATTTAGAGGAGTGTCTTCATTCAACGTAGGATTCTCAGTTGTATAGTTGAACTGTGTAATAGAATACAATCGAAAGCTTTTATTGTCAAAGAGATTAGTGCTTCACATGATCAGTGCATTAAAAGACACAGGAAACACCACGCAAGCAAAAACTGCCTCAGTAAACAAAAAAATCATCATCATCATCATCAAAAAAAAAAAAAAAAGTATTCATTCTAACATGTATTTCATGTATTGTATCCATTTATGTTTGCTATTTGCAGTTAAGTATATTATCCTGTACATGTTGTGTCTGTTTTTCTATCTGCATTCATGATGTTTAAATCATCTGATACTGCAGCAGACATGAAGGCACTGTAGCAGACATGAAGGCACTGTTGGCAGTTTTTCTGAATCATCAGAATCTCAAAGACCACAAACCTTTTTTCATTTTCTTTTTTATCTCCAGCGGACCATGTGACCTTGCCGGTGAGCATCCAGCCCTCAATAGCAGACGTGCAGGAGGGTCAGAGCCTGGTGCTCAACTGCGTGGCTCCTGGGAACCCCCTGCCCAGCGTCACCTGGACCCGGGCTGGCGGACGCCTCTCATCCAACCACCAGGTCAGCCACCTGGAAACGTTTCACAATCACTTCATTGATGCTGTCTGGATTGAATGAGGGGCTCACAGCCTGAAAGTAATCGCTTCATAGAGAAACAAATTGTATTTGGAATATTTTGTGGCTCTTTATAGGTTTTGATTTCATGATATTGAAATAAAAATGAGCAGGTTTTCATGAAATATTTGTTGATAATCTGAAATATATCCGGAAATATTTAATGATAATCTGAAATATATTGTGGGGTATTTAATGATAATCCTAAATATATTGTGAAGTGTTTCACAATAATCTGCATTATTCCTGATATCTTAGTGCATCTATAATGACAGTACATTATCTTATGTTATATTCTGTTTGTGAAGATTTTGGGCAATCAGCTGCGCATCGTGTCGGCCTCTTCCGACGACTCTGGGGACTACATCTGTCGGGTGGTCAGTAACCATGGCAACCAAGGGTCCCCCGTCCACCAGGCGTCTGTCTCTGTGTCCGTCACCTCATCTTCCTCCCGTGAGTTGGATTTAAAGTGCCTAAAAAAAACATTAAAAAATACCTTTCAGATGTATATCTCTTCTACGAACGTATTCTCTTGCTGGTCTCCTCTGCTCCACTGGCTCAGCCCCTTCAGTGTGTTAATCAGACATGACTTTATTCCACAAGTCAGACATTGTAGATGACGATAGCTCTGATTGGCAAGAAGATTAGGGGGTGACACGGAGTTGACCTCATTAGAGTGTGAGGGAAACAGAGTCGGACAGTGAGAGTATTATGAATGGCTTTTCCAGTCCCGCTTTCCATCGCTGCCCAGTGTGACCTCACTGGGCTGCATGTCTTTTCTTTCCAAAACGCTTTCCCGTGATCTCATCCTCATTCCATGCGTCCTGGATTTCACTAGAACTCATGAGTTATTTCACTGCTGCAGCGCTGCTGCAGTCTTTCTCTTTCATAGTCCAGGAACCCTCAGGTTTATTGCTAAAGATGAAGTGAGTTCAGTAAGGGGAGGTATTGTTAGTGTTTTAATTTTAAATTGTATTTATTTATTATTCATTTGTTTTCAACCATTAATAGCATAATAGATTTTTATTTTCAAACCCTATCTCTCCTTTCCTCCCTCATCAGTTCTGCATAACCATAACCCAACCATACAATTCCCATAATAAAAATGAAATAAACGATGAACAATAAAAATGGCACCAAAACAAATACAAAATTACAAAAATAAAACAATAAAAGATAATCAAAAAGACACATACATTAATAAGACAATACAAAAAATGCAAATACAAATAGTAAATCCTTAAAAATTCAATACATTTATAGGTATTTTCCTAAAATATTGCAGCTCCTAACGTGCTGCTCCCTCCAGCAGGCCTGCAGACTCCCATCATCTCTATCGAGCCCCACAGCGCTTCGGTGCGGCTGGGCGCCTCGGCCAGCTTCAGGTGCCGGGTGTACAGCGGTGCCCAGCCGGTCCGGCTGGAGTGGAAGATGTCCAACAACAGGCCGCTGCCAGGTGAGCACCACGAACTCCAGGGGAAAAAATACTTACATGTTACTTAGATATCACAAATTCATTGCATTTGCCGTTGCCTAACTTCCCCCTATAGGAATGTTAAGCAACTATTAAAGCAACTATTAAATTAAAACTATTAAAC
Organism: Merluccius productus; assembly: GCA_027122695.1. Lineage (NCBI taxonomy): Eukaryota > Metazoa > Chordata > Actinopteri > Gadiformes > Merlucciidae > Merluccius > Merluccius productus. The sequence goes on along the minus strand of JAOPJI010000001.1, from coordinate 8,516,275 downwards.
TATTAAACAACTCTTAAATGTTAGTAAATAGCAACTATTAAAGTCTGTACCAATTCAAAACCAAAAACAACAACAACCTTTAAAATCACCCTTGAAAGCACCTCTTCAGGTGACACTGGAAATGTCATGTGTTTATATTATAGATCATCTATCAATGATCAACATTTTTTTGGGCTTATTACCCCACAGCTAATGCCAAGATCTCCCGAGACGGTTCTATGATCACCATTACCAACGCCCAGCCAAACAACCGCGGTGCCTACCACTGTGTGGCCAGCAACCTGTTTGGCATCACCCAGAGCATTGTCTCCTTGAATGTCCGAGGTGGGTCCCATGTGTGCATGTGTGTGTCATTGATGGCACCAAGCAGACATACACAACAAAAAAACTCATCAAGAATCAAAAGTGACCCAATATTATGTATCCCAGACACTATGCCCCATATCTTTTTATGTGTTGGATTGTATCTGAATGTATTTGTTTTAGTGTTGTCTTCGTGTGATCTGGATGTTGTTGAATGTTGTTGTAGCCTATTCGTTGATTTAGTTTTCAGCTAATGGGGATCCTTTAATAAAAACATTGTCTCTCCTTAGTCAAAAGTGCTCCCCTAGTGGGCGATCGGGGTCAACGCTCCTCACTATTCTCTGTGGTGTCCATTCCCCCCTCAGAGTCCCCCGTGGGTAAGGTAACACCAAGTGGGCTGGTGAGGGTCCGGGTGGGTGACCCTATCGTCCTGGAGTGCCAGTCGTCAGGAGAGCCGCGCCCGGCGGTCTCCTGGCACAGGCTGGACAGCAGCCGCAAGACCATGCTGAGTAGCCCCGTGCCCATGGACTCCAACGCCGTTTTGGAGGTACTGATGCTCTTTTCAGTCGAATCATGTTGGAAAGATGTTGAGGATGGAAACTGTTTATTTGCTGGTTCCTTCATTCTCAACTGTGGCTGGTTTAAAGGCACAATGAGGAGGATTTGTCGGTTGTCAACACAACATTCAAAGTTGGCCCCTCCTCCCTGGATGAACGACACCAGAAGCGCTCGCCAGTGGGTGAAAGCCAACCTCAGATTGACTCTCATTTTGGAACGAGCTTGGTCTACTTGGTGTTTCACCTATATTTTGTTCATTTGTTTGTTCATTACTTATGTGCTTATGATCTGTGACCTGGGTGGTATGTTTTTATTGAGTCCCGCCTCACACCCTGCGCACTATTGGCTGGGGGCTACCGACTGCCCAAAGGTTGACGCCCAGAAACGTCTGAACAAAGTAAAACAAGAAAATACAGGCAGAGGGCAGGACTGTCAATAACAGACACCGCTACACACTAGACACATGTGATGATTGAGAGGGATTATTTTTGTATGTGTCTATGTGTTGAGTATTTTTGCAAAAAGAAAGCATTATATATATATACATATATATATATATATATATATGTTTGTATAATCTGCTTGTATGTATATTTATTTGTCTGACATTTAACCGTCATTGAGTGTGAGCAAGGCGCTATATAATATAGTTATTATTATTATTATTATTATTATTATTATTATTATTATTATTATTATTAATATCATTGTAACAATATAAAAATACCCTGCAGGTTCTATCGGCGCGGCCAGAGGACAGTGGCACCTACGTGTGCACGGTGCGTAACAGCGAGGGCACCTCGGAGACCAAGGTGGATGTGGTGGTGGAGGGGGGGTCCCGGCTCCCCAGCGTCCCCAGGGCCTCTGTCCCAGAGCCCCTCATGATCGTGGAAGAGGGCAAGACCACTACACTGCGCTGCAACGCACATGGTAACCTGGCGATAACATAACGCCCACAGCCTTTTTATAAGGAGTTATTTAACCTGCTTAAATAATGTACGTTTTTTCAAAATGATTTTTGATTTAGAATTCATTTATATTGTATTCCAAAATGAATACAGAAGCACTTTCCATGCAGACACCCTTTAGTCTGTCCTCTCTCCCTCTTTCCATTTCCTGTCATTCCTGTCATTTTTTGAGCTTTTACTATTTTTTTGAATTGATTGAAAGATATATTTCTCTGTGGAATTTGTAAAGCCCTATGACACATTGCTTATGTTTGAAATGTGCTATATAAATACAGAAATAAGGTTTGACCCCCCTCTCTCTCTCTCTCTCCCCCCTATGTATCTCTCCCTCCAGGCTACCCTACCCCCATCATCAGCTGGTCTAAGCTGCGCTCCCCTCTCCCCTGGAAGCACAGCGTGGTGAACGGCAGCCTGGTGTTGCCCAGTGTGGGTCGCCAGGACTCTGGGGAGTACATATGCAATGCCACCAACCACCTGGGTACCAGTGAGGTCATCATCACTCTGGACGTGGAGAGTGAGTCCCATAGATATACAGAGAGAGAGAGAGAGAGAAAGAGAGAAACCTCTGGGGGGAGAGAAAGCACAGAGGGCCCAGGCACACAGCCTGGGCTAGAAACCAAAATAAATGAAAGGGACGGAGTTACTCCTTATTTCCTGTTTCATTACAGAGCCCCGCTCTCCCAGGTTTTGAGTCTTCTATAAGACTTTAGATTATTAATCTAAAGTATGATTTGTGACAATACCCTTGCAATTCTCTGATAACTTTCCATCGTTGCCATTGTGTCCTCCCCAGCCGTTCCCTATGCCACCGCCATGCCTGACGACGTGGCGGTGCGTGTGGGGGAGGTGATACGGCTGCAGTGCCTGGCCCATGGGACGCCTCCCCTACAGTACACCTGGAGCAAGCTGGAGGGCAGCCTGCCCCCCCGGGCCCAGGTGATCGAAGGGGACCTCCAGATCAACCTGGCCACCCCGGACGATGCTGGCAGCTACAAGTGCTCCGTCAAAAACCAAATAGGCCACAGCGAGACCGTGGCTAAAGTCACCGTACGATGTGAGTCATGGCGATCGCACGGTTTCAAACTTTTCAGCAACGACTCAGGAAAGGGAAACAAGGATTTGAACTTTTTTAAACTCACTCGTAATGAAGTATAAGTTTCAAACTGTTGAAACCCACTGAAGCAATACAAGGATTCAAACTTTTTAAAACTCACTTGTAATGAATTCTAGGTTACACACTGTTCAAACTAAACTAAAGTCAC
>JAOPJI010000001.1:8475636-8487700 GCA_027122695.1 Merluccius productus | reverse complement strand
CCCCACCCACCCTCCCCTTCCTACCTCACAGCTGATGACTTTGTTACATACTTTACTAAGAAGGTGAAGGACAACAGCTCCTCTTTTACCCCTCCCGCTATCCTCCCTCCCACCACTCCCACCTCTGTCGGCCTTACCTACTTTACGCCGCTCTCTTCTGAAGATGTCCACAGACTTGTTAAGTATAATTACAACCTGCACAACCTGCCCCCTTGACCCGATCCCCTCCTCCCTTTTCCAAGCCGTCTCGAGTGACATCCTGCCGTTTCTCAACACCCTCATCAACTCCTCCCTTACTTCAGGCCTTATTCCAGCGTCCTTCAAGACTGCTAGAGTCAAGCTACTCCTTAAGAAACCTACCTGACATCCGGAACTACAGACCGGAATCTTCCCAATTTGATGGACCGGCATCCATCAAACTGGGATAAAAGACTCTGTGTCACAATGATCTGGGCAACTCTGTTAGAGAGGGGACTCTTGTATGCATACATTAAATACTTTTGGTAATTCTACAACTATCGTGTGTTACTATAACATTTAGTCTCATCTTTCCTAGACGCAATATCTCAAAGGAATTGCCACGACACAAGACTGAGCTCCTCTTCGTGCCGGGAAAAGACTGCCCTCACATGGACCTACTGGTCACTGTCGAGGACATTGCGGTATGTCCTTCAGCACCCGTGAGGAACCTTGGCGTGGTACAGGACAGTCAGCTGCGCTGCACGGTCAACATCACCATGATCCTGCAGATTTGCTCTCTACAACATCCGCAGGATCTGGCCCTTCCTCACGAGGGAAGCAGCACAGCTCTTGGTCCAAGCGCTCGTCATCGCTCGCCTCAATTACTGCAAGTCGCTCCTGGCTGGACTCCCTGCCTCTGCGATCAAGCCTTTGCAGCGCATCCAGGAAGCTGCAGCACGACTCGTGTTCAAACTACCAAAGATCTCCCATGTGACCCCTCTCTTCCACGACCTCCACTGGCTCCCTAGCAGCTCGCATCAGATTCAAGACGATGGTACTGGCCTACAAGGCTGTATAGTATCTTAGCACTTAGTATCTTAGCTCTTAGCACTTAGCATCTTACCCTAGCTCTGTTGTATGCTAGCAATGGGTTAACTTAGCAATTGGGAGTGCTTGACAGTGCTTGTTCTAGTGACATCCTTACTGTACCAACAGCAATATATTGTTGCACTTTCTTCTGACAAATGTACTTAAGCATACAAAGCGTCTGCTAAATGCCCTAAATGTAAATGTTTAGTTTTGCATATTTTCCATGTATTACAACAATACAAAAAAAAAAGTTGATTGATAAGCTACATTTGAGTGGCTTTAGTCAACTTAACTTCCTGAAAATAGGTATTCGTCATGGTTTGCTCTCTCCAGGGCTGAGTGGAAGTGCTCTGTGTACATGTATGTATGCAGTACTGCCAGCAGTACCTGTTACTGGACCTGTGGGCTTTCATTCTGGAGAAAAAAACTATAGAAAAACAGTTTATAAATAGCCAGATGGGCACGTCTGTTTTTAGCTATTCCAGCAAGAGACACTGTATTACAATGATAAATAACGCGGTAGGCCTACACATGTTGTGGGAAATGTGTTCCCAAAAGTAAAAATCCAACTTGTCCAATGTTGCCATTGTTGTTCATACCAGTAACATGCCTGTAACATACCAGTAACATACCAGTAACATGCCAAATGCCCAACGAGGGAGGAACACAGGCAAATCGTGATGTAGGCCTATACCAAAATATTAATGAATTGGTCTTGTTGTGTCTAATATAACGGCAGATTCTTACCCTAACCTATTTCTGAAATGAAAAACGGGGACATTTGTAGTTTGGCTGTCCATATATTAACAAAATATATGTTATTATTTCTGAAATGAAAAAAAGGGTCCATACGTTTTGCCTATTCTTATCAGGATGAATGTAGTTCCGCGTCACAGCCTACCAGATAGACAGTCTAATTACCAATCGTCTTGAAATAAATATTCATGAACAAGGGAGAACCGATGCCATTTAAACATGTAATTTAAAGCGGGGACACTAACAAACCTAAGCAACACTGCAGGTCACAGCAGCGGACGGTCACAGATTCAGTGTAACGTTGCCATTTTAGACCCCACATAGGCGCCAGTGTTGTGTGCGGTTCGGGACCGATCCGTCCAAAAGGACGAATCTTTTGGGTTAACAAACTGAAACGACTCACTTCCACAAATACGTGATTCGTTGACCAGAGGGATGGGGTGTGTCCAACAATGCAGACACACCATATTTATAACAACGACACATTTAGTAGGCCTAAATGCGTGTCTGCTTTCATATCCAGTCAAAATAAAGTCTGCTGTCATAGTCAGCTGCGAGCGACAAAACGGTAGGCTATGTTTTAAATGGACAGCGCGCACGCGTGCGTGAGTGTTGAACAACCCGACATTTATGGCATACACATTTTATTAGTTTATTTGACAGGGAAAATGCACATTAAATAGCCTATATTGCGCCAGATATTTCCACCTGCTGTCCCTCGGCGGGAGTCGTCGGAGACACAGGCAATTAAGAGCAGCACTAGATACACGTAGTAAAACATTACAAGGCCATCTAAAATACAACACAGCGCATCATAGCATTACATTAAAATACAATACGAAAATAAAGGCCTACGTAGAACTGTAATGCGAGACTGGTCTTCTTTCAACCATTGTGTAATGCAAGATAAGAGAAAGAGAAATGTGTTTAAAAATGCTGCGCGCGTGGTGAAGCCTCAGGTCCGTACTGCGACGCACGGAGCGGAGCGGGAGACTCGTTCACTGAACACACACTGCACGCGATACAGTCTGATACAGTCTGTTACAGTCTGTTACAGTCTGATACAGTCTGATACAGTCACTAAAGCCTATGGGTTTTTAGATATCTCCAATGTAGTTTTGACTAGTACGCTACATCCAAAGTCGTAGATATCTATTTAAATACAATTTCTACTAGTAAAATGTTATTGTGGACGTCACCATTATGACTCGCGAGAATACAATTTTGACTTGGAGGAATGCTATTATGGATATCTAAAATGTAATTACATAGCCTATAGGAGTGTGGCTCGATTATGTTAAAACGGCTTGCCATATAACACCGCCCCCCCCCCTCCCGTGTCTTGAAGTCTCTAAGTTGGCAGGAGTAGGCTCAAATATGTTATTTAACAATACGTGCTGTAGGGCATGACTGTGTAATAGTAGTAGTTAAGTTTTGCACACGGTATCGCTATCTTTATTGGACTGACTCTAATGAGTCAGTACACTGAACAGAACTGCTTTGCCCATCACAAACAGAAAGCGCAGCTACGTCATTTCCGTTGCAATATTCTTGCCGTTTCATCCCTGGCTTTAAAAGGGCCGCGCTGAAAGACACAGAGTGGGACGGTGTCTGTTCACCTCCATGATACATACAGCAGTACAGAGACCATAGATATATGCATTTATATTGCTTGCAGGCCTACGAGATTTGACGCCTCCATCACTTGATTTTGCACGAATATTCTTTAATTTTTGGATTTTTTTCCCAGGTAATTCAAAATGCAATTTATTTCCCAGTGTATATAATATAATTGTAATCACTACAGGTGTCAACCTATTGATAGCAGCGTGTTATATATAGGCTATAGGTATAGTATAGTATAAATATAGTTGTTTTTTTATTGTGACGCAGTTGGTTTCAAGCTAGGTTTTTTTAAACTGTAACTTGATTGTTGATAATCCTACTGTTGATTTATGTGAATATACTGAATATATGGACTGCCACCGTGGTATACTAGTTATAATCGTCGCCAGGTACCGCTATATGTACATAGTGTCTGTAAAGCGGGAGGCTGCGGTGCGCCTCTGGGTGCCCGCTAGGCCCGCTGTGTCCCCCTGGCGGCGGCCGCGCGCCGGGGCCGGGTGGCGCGCCTCCGCCTCCTGGGATGTGGACAATAAAGCGATGGCTGCTAAATAACATCTCATAACCGTCATCTCGGTGATTCATTATGAGTCCACACGGTAGGCTCGGTCGCACCGCGCGCATCCGTGAGTGTATTGAGTATTTCCATGCGGATGTTGGTAACAAAGGGGCTGCAGTGTTGCACGGATCAACAGGTGTTTCTTTTGTTGTTTAGCGCCTAACTGCATGCACACTCCTCCTCTATGTTCATGTGATGTCAAATCCACATTTTGGGATTTAAAGCCTTAAGTCTAAAGTCATTATATTTTAGCTGCTGTGGACGATCCGACTATTGGAAATCATGATCCTGCTGACGCCATCCTCCGGTATGTGCTTGTTTCTTAACCCCACCTTGTACACCTATACCTCCCTACACCTATGGTGCTGTGAACACAGTAGTTAATGGCAGCTAGAGTTACAGCAGGTCTCTGGTTACTATGGGCTCTATGCAGAGCGCACGGTGCTGCATGCTGTTGGACAGCCAGCCTATGTCCTATGTGATACAACATGTGAACACCGTCCGCTCTAAATACAGCTATATGAATAGGACCACAATAAACTAGGTTGGCTCTCATCAAACTTGGCAGAAAAAAAAAACTCATCTCATCTGCTCAGGGAATGTGAGGTCAAATGAGGACAGACAGTACATACATATATGGAACATATAGGTTAGGATAGGCCTAGGTTTCCAAATACAGCTTTTTTTCAGGTGGCAGCTTATCTCCTACATTGTTATGCTTAAAAATGTTGCTTGGTTGTTGCTTAGATAGTTTGTATTAGTGCCAGTTAAATACCGTCCTTCCCATCATGCATTGCACTCATTAGGCAGCATTCTAGAAATAAGGACGCCTTTAAAATGTCAGTGTGTCTGGCTCTGGCTTCAGTCCCCATAGTGACCAAGGAAGTGCATACTGGCACTTTGATTTAGCTGACAGTGGGCCAATAAAGCTTTACATGAATCAAGGCATTGATTCATGATATGTTGGTAAACTTGTCTATAGTGAGAGGCTGTATGCAGCATATATATGAAATTAGATCACTGCCAGGGCCCTAGTTGTTACTAAAATGACAAAAAACCCGCATGTTGTCAAGTATCAGATATTGTTGGCTCTTTGCTGTGTCTCTCATGCACTGTTTTCTTTCAGATGAAGAGTCTCTTGCACTCGGCTGGCTTTGGAATCACAGGAAGTACAGGGTGAAAAGCATAATAGTAGGAACATGACTTTCACCCTTTTATTGATAGAAGTTAGCTTGGCTTAGATTCGTTAGGCTTTACGACTGCTGCATATGTGTTCCCTCAAGTATAGTTACAGATTATTTGTAACCTAAAAACAATCTTATGGATAGTACAATCACAAAAATTAAAATGCATGCAAGAAGCTAGCATCCACTCGATAGGAGCCATGAAGTCTAAAATCGTCCCGATTTAGTGGTAGCCAAGGTTTTGCTTTGTTCGATTTAGTGACACTGACAGTCATTCCAACTTGTTGAGTTTGATGAACATGGCGTAGCCAACATGTTTTTTATGCTTGTTATGCTTGAAGTTCACAGTATAACCTTTACAACCTTTCACAATCTGACCTTGAACATAAAAACATGCTCCCAAATTGAGACCACTATATTTATGAAGACAAAACTCTTGAAGCATTTGATTAGTTAATGAAATAATGTATGCACGCATGCACACATCCACATATTATTTTTGTTCATTCAGAATACACACACAAAACCAGAAATTACAGTCTGTTGTATGTAATAACAGTTATCTATGCCCGAATGACTGCAATGTCCTTGTACCTAAGATGGCTTTTTATGTGTAAATACTGTGGGTGCAACTCACAACCACTGTAGCACACAAGGACTTGTGTGGACTTCTAAAACTCTGACTGAAAGTATGATTGCATAAAGAGACTTGATAGTCATGAAGAATATGTTGAATGGCTGTTGCCCATCGTCCATGTTTGCATGTCGAGATCCGCATGCAGTTATACCCTTTTCTCTGTGACATTTGCCAATGTATGCTGTATGTTGTGTAAACATAGCCACATGTTAGGCATTCATGAATCACAAATGTTGCATGATTGAGGCTGACTACCCCTGATTGAATGAATGTAATAATTGCCTACGTTTTAGTGTCATTCTGAAAAAATGGATTAGTGTATCGTAAGGTTGGTGTCCATCCAATAAACATGCGTCTTGGTAAGTGATGTTTCTTTCTATAAGGTGAAAGAATCCATTTTTAAATAAAGTCTAGTTGAAAATGGTTAAACATGTAACTTATGCTGCCGAATTTAGCAGTAGATATTCCCAGTAAATGTTGCACTTGAGTATTTCTGTTTACTATTTTATTTATTTTTTTGTTATTTGCCAAGTGTATTTTACTTTCAGTGTATTACTTTCTTTGGTCAATTTAAATGAGATCTACCACTGGTTGATTTCTAATGCCCAGAAGAGCCACGTCCTGAAAGGGCAGCTTCAGTAAGGTCATCAGATCCCTTTTGAATCTAGTTTCTCATTTATTGCCGGAAGCAACCAGCATCAGCGTAACACAGACTCCTGCTAACTTCCATCGCTGTGTGGTATCAGATTTCTTCCAGCGCGTCAATAAGCTCTTTCTTAGCGAGCAGGCCAGAGGACTGCCCATCAAGGAGTTTCTACGTCGAAATGCAGCCAACGCCATCTCAGTGGGTAACATGATGATGGGCATGGCCTCCATCCTGTGCAGTCTCAACGGGTAACTAGGCAAAAATATTCTTTTATATAATAATAGAATAATTTTACTGGCAAAGTCAAAATGCTATTTGTTTTTTTTGGTTTAGTGGCATGTTTATAATGAGCAGTCAAGTGCCAAAGTTTTGAGACACTCTAGGTGGACTCTAGGTTTAACTTCTTGTTACCAGATTGGTTAATGATCTGCCATGCTGACCAGCTTGTTTAAGCCATAAAAGGTGTCATATTCATAACATCATATTCAGTGGTGGATCTAGCAATTTGGGGGCCTAAGGCGAACATAGCATAGAACCGAGGGCTGGTCGCGATTTTTGACGTGGGGGGGGGGGGTGCGCGAGGCCCTGGGTTGGGGGCCCCCTGCTGATTGGGGGCCTAAGGCAATCGCCTAGTCCGCCTTAATGGTAGGACCGCCACTGTGTACGCCAGTGTACAAAGTCAATTGCGCTGAGTGCAAGATAGGGCCCTAAGACTCTTAACTCATTACATGATGCAATCATATTACATCATGTATGCATTTTTTATATTTTTGGACTCAGACTTGGAAACAGAGTAGGGAAGCGAGAGCATGATATAATGACAGAAGGTAAAAGAGAAAGGAAAGATATGAAGGAGGAGGGGAAAGTTGCAGAGCAAAATAACTGGAGCAGAAAAAGAGCAAGAGAGGGAGACAAAGAGAAGAGAATGAGAGAAAATAGAGAGCAGCCATCTCATCTATAACCATAATGTGGGTGTTTTGACAGCCCGTAATATGCATTATTCTTCATTTCCACTCCACTGCCCACCTGAACTGGAACCATGACCTCTTTAAAAGATCTCACACATGGCAGAGAGAGAGAGAGAGAGAGAGAGAGAGAGAGAGACACACACACACACACAGTATCTAAACATCTATACCTGTATGAACACTTAACATATTGTACAAGTGTAGTGATTGTGGGAAGGTCAACACCTGAGTACATTAGGGTCTCTTATGTATGTTTGTATGTTTTGCATGCCAGTCTTCATGTTTGTGTGTGGGTGTGTGTTTATCTTTATGTGTGTACAACTCAGTGTGATTATGTGTTTGTTCATTTGTGTGCCCTTGTGTGCGTTAGTTTGTGTATATATGTGTATGTGGAGTGTGTGTGTGGTTGATGGCTGGTTTAAGCAGCCTCACCTGGCCTGAGTCAGACTGATCTGGGGCTGGGTAAGGCTGCACACCAGTGGTGCAGAGCAATCATGGCACCCAGGATAAACCAGCTATCACCACACACACTCAGGAGGAGAGCTCTGTCATGACAGCATCTGCTCTGGCAGTACCATCTTGCCAACTCTCCAATAAACTGGTTTCAGTCATAGAGTTAACCATTTATTGCTTCATTTGTACTCCATCTACTTGCATCTTGTGTGTCGGAGGAGCCCAGCTAAGCCACTTAGGTGGTGTGTGGCAGGGTCAACTGCCACAGTGTGGTTATATTTATGTGTGTGCGTGTTTAAATATGCTTGCATTAGTGTGTATTTGCATGTATGTGTTTGTTTCTGTGTATTTGTATGTATGATTTGAATTGATTTCGGGTCACAAAACATAAAAAAGGTTAGTGTTGAACACTTATTTCCAAAGTGTACAACTACAATAGACCATTTTCACAGAGGTGTCATTGTAGATGGGGATGTATTTCAGATAATTACATAATACAACTACAGTTATACAGCAGTGTGAAATACAACTACATAGCCTGTAGAAAGCTAGATAGCATGTGTGTCTTAGTGTGTATGTGTAGCTCACCTGTCCTGCCAGCATCTCGTACAGCAGGACTCCATAAGCCCACCAGTCCACAGAGCGACCATATGGCTGATAGGCGATGATCTGTAACCAATAGAAAGAGTGAAAGAGTTAACCCAGACCAACAACCCTATATAAGGCGAACCCGCCCCTTTTTAAAAAACAACCACTTACAACAATGAATGTGACAAACAGCTGTGTGTACCGTCTTCCTTTCTCATTGTCATTCTCACCATTTATGACTTGCAGTCATTTCAAGTATCAAGCCAAGGGCATATTCTTGCTGAGATGTGTTGCTGCTATTATTGTAGCATTAGAGAGAAGACTACCATTACATACATTTCATTCTCTTATTTTCTGTAGTATTTTGGGGTCGAAAAGAAATGCCTACAGCTGCTCATAGGAGACAATGCCAGCGTACAGCACATTCTGCACTGGAAGTATGCACTGGAATCACTGGAATTGATGTGAATCTAATAGTCCCAGACAGAGACACAAACACACATATTATGGGTGAAAGCACTCTATTCTGTGTTGCTTTGTATGCTGAGAAACTCCTGACCTGTTTTCCAACACAGACGCAGACACACAGGGTTCACAATTAACACCTGCCATCAGCCAATGGTGGATAGATTTGACCATTTGGAAGGTAAATACATTCAGGGTTACATTTTCAAAAATTGCTTGGCTTGGTACATTTTTGGCAGACAGTAGGTAATCCAACGATTGCCAATTATTCTTAATGAGAAAATCGCAGACTTCTTAACCCTCCATCATTTGGTCCCATCCTTATTTCAGATCCAGCAGTCCAACTATATTATAGTAGAACTGCTGGGGGGAGACGGCACAATGCCTTGCCTGGAAACCAGAAAATGCAGTGGCCAGTCTACACGGTGTTGATTTAAAACATTTACAGACACTTTTTTACAGTTTACTACTCCTGGCCGAGTTTGTGTTCACCAATTACACACGTACAGACCCCCCCCCCCCCTCCCCCCCAGCAACATGATTGGTCGAAACAAATATGAAGCGAAAGAAACTGAAACGTTCACCCAGATTTTAGCATGTCTGCGATCCAATTTTAGATATTCCCTTGGAAATAGTTGACAAAACATAAGCAGATGCACTCTAAATGAATGACATTGAATTGCCTATGAATGACAACCATCTTGTGAACAAGAAATAGCTCAGAGATGGGTTTGTGTTGTCGTTTCATTCTAGTGGCTTATGTGACTTCACATCCAATGGATTTAACTCCCAGTACATCCAGCAATATGTTTACGTAATATTTTATATTAGACAACGTGAAAAAGCTTACAGCTTGTGCAACAGGAAGACAGATGGAAAAAGGCCAAAAAACATTGTATTTTACTATATATTGTGTTCTCAGACCAAATGAGACCCAATAAAGTTAATGAATATAGTAAAAGGGGTGAATGGGTTACTAGGTGTCTAATTACGGTCCATGTCCTTCTCTTCTTTATCACAATGACCCCTAACCTTGCACTGGCAGGTTTCCCCAGGCTAATCTGCATGTAAATAACGCACTCAACTTGCGTAACGTTTCACACAGACCACAGTCTATTAAGCACTCCAGCCAAACAACCCAGGGATCTAACCTGAGGCAACCAACCAACCCAAGGGGACTGAAGATCCTTGTCCTGCATGCTCCTACTGTTTGGCTGCTGTCTCTTTCAGGCCCGCGTCTCGGGTGAGAGGCTGGCTGCTTCCGGTATTACCGACGAGACCGACACCAACGCAGGGACGTTCCCTCAGCTCCAAAAGATGAGCGCCACTTTGGGAGAGCAAAGGAAGGAGCTGAGACGGGCCAGGGAGGAACTAGCCAAGCCCCGGAACCAACAGGGTAAGGGATGTAGAGAGGGAGGATCAAGGGCGTGACACAAGCAAAAATAGTATGGTAGTTTGAACTGGATTTTCTCAGTGCTAAGTGCATACGTCCTAGTTCGTTAGAAAACCAGCGCTGTATTGATTTTCACAGTGGTTTTAACAACTCTTTTTGTGTAAAATAACAGCTCAGAGTACAGTGTTGGAAATCCTTCTCCTTCTAGCCCTTTCTGGAAAATTTGTGTCAAAAGGTCTCTTCTAAAAAGCTTCATAGGTAGTATCAACAAACTACTGAAACTGCAAAATAGCACCAGGGAACGTTTGCACCAGGACACACCTCCTGTTTTCGCTGAACCGCCCCCGGAGCGCAAGTTCATTCCCTAAGTTAAGGACTTGCGCCGGTTGAGGGAAAATTCCAATGTGCGTCGGGTGCAAAATAGGAATTGTACAAGCGCCAGTGTACAAAGTCAATTGCGCTGACTGCAAGATAGGGCCCTGAGAGTGTTTGAGATGACAGAGGAGCAGCAGAGGGAGCTGGTACAGCAAATTGTCCTTCAGAAGACCGGTACAACACATCTACAATCTACACTGCTTTATATATTTCAATGTACACAATAACCATATATACTGCATATTTAAATTAATGGGGGAATGTAGTGCTTTAAATTGGAATCAGAGAACTTGACTATTGGCTGTGATGATCTCCAGGATTGGAGAGGAGGACACATGATGTCCCCCCGTGATAGTGGTGGACAAACAAGGCAACAGGATTCAGCAACTACAGAGAGACTACCAAGGTACAGCACATGGAAACAAGTGGAAGGTCAGTGTGCTCACGATTATACAAGTGGTGAATCAGAATACCTTCAACTATTAATGTTAACCCTCAATTAGACGAGCATTGTAGATTTCCCATGATGCAATGATCTGACCATTGCATCAGATAATTAGCTTGCTACCTGCCTTAGCTTTTAAACTTGCATCATTGTACCATAGAGTGAAAAGAGACATTGTTAGGATCCATTAGGATGGAAATTAAAACATGTCAAGCCAAAATTTGATGTTTAATTTGTTGTGATTACATAAGAAGGTAAAATCTCCTGTTTTTGCAGCTCTCATCCTCTCCCCTCTGGCAGGATGCCACAAAGATTACCTAAATCATCCATTTTATTTCAGACCAAATGGTGTTTCTTCTTCTTTTTACGTAACACAACTGTGCTCCAGACAGGGTGCCTGTGAGAGTGAAACAAAGAGACACAAATAAGTGGTTGATAAAGGTGACTAATTTTCCTTGTCAAAAGACTCCAATACCATATTAAACTAAACTTTAACTTTAAAGCATAGACTATCAAAGTCAACTAGTCAAGTGTGGCGTCCGGCGCAGCCAAGCCGGACGTGTATTTGCCCTCCTTTTTGAGACACCCCCGCCGGTCATAGGTCCGCACGCCGGTCATAGGTCTGTGGTGTGTTACGATCGCGATTTTATTTATTTATTCATTATTATTGTTTTTTAATGATTATAAAAAGGATTAAGGGAAAGCTGAGCTAAATAGGTATGTCTTAAGGTTTCTTTTAAACGTGTTCACAGATTGTGATGACCTCAGCTCCTCTGGCAGGCTGTTCCAGAGGCGAGGACTGTAGACACTAAAAGCTGCCTCCCATAGGTCTCTGTCCTCACCTGGGGAACAACTAAAAGGCCAGTGCCAGAGGACCTGAGTGATCTAGAGGGAGCTTACATCAGAAGCATGTCTGACAAGT
>JAOPJI010000001.1:8458662-8475536 GCA_027122695.1 Merluccius productus | reverse complement strand
TCTTCGTAAAATCTTCGTAAGTAGGACTTAAGAACAAATTTGTTCTTAAGAACGGTTCGTGAATGAGGCCCATTGTTTGTAGTTATGATTACCGGCCATATTGGATACGAAACATGAATATTTTCAGTGATACTTTCAGATTTGTTTTCTTCTTCTCATCAGACACCACTATTTAGCATGCTGGCTGGTTTTGATTGGCTACCTGCTGGACTTGGCAGATGGGGCAGTTGCCAGGCGGTTGGGTGTTTGCTCTGCACTGGGTGAGTAATATGTTTTACTTGGCCAGTGCTTAAACTGGGAGGGAACGCAGAGGACATTGACTTAAAAATAAAAAAACGGACTGACGACTAGGCTTGTCTTCTTCACAAATATTATATAAAAAGAATGTCCCTTTTGTATCAGAGTGGTCCAAGTGTTCTTCCTCCTCGTAATAAATGCATTATGCAGCCCATCATTAGGGAAGGAGGCTGGACTTGTATGTGAAAGCGGCCTTTCATCGTAGTTTTAGCATAACAAACAAAGCACTCAGTGGAGAGCCATAGACTTCGTAGTACTACTACTTCAAATGTTTTGAACATAAGCAGACCCTATTTCCATATTGGACCGTAACCCCTAACATATTCACCCATACATTATCGAATGTGGTTGATTGTAATTGAGTACACATCTTCATGACTAAATATGAATACAATCAATTACAGAATACTGAGAATTATAAATTGACTGAATTTCTAAATCTTTGAAATGGGAAACGAATTTCAGAATGCCATAAACGTGTCGTTAATGCAACTGTAATGGACCACATGACTAATTGTTTAGTGATATGTTAAGTTATATATATTCCATTAAAAAAAACTCAGTGGCCAAAAATAGCCCCCAGGTGTGTTGACAATAGGACCCTTTGTGTCCTCACAGTGTTTTTCCTGCCCCACCTCTGGCCCCTCCCTCCATATTTTATTTTTTTTGTCAATTGAACAATCACTTTTCCAATGAAGCGGCCTAAGTCCTCAGGATCAGGCTCCGATTGTCCACCTGATCCGGCTGCTTTGGGGTCCACGGCATATCTCAAATCGCTCAAATAGTTCCCCCTGGGAGGTGGAATTCCACCGCGTTCATCACCTCACCAATCACCTCATCCTCATGATCCACGCACAAAAAACAACAACATGCCCCTGACAACATGTGGGAATGTTGTTTACTCAGTTCGGCTGACGCTGGAAATTCCACTGCACTACACTACAGTGTGTGACATCCGCCTACGTGGATGCAGAGCATAGGCACACAACTTTACACATTGCAAAAGTCTCTTTATGTGGCCGTGTCACGTGAAATCTATTTGGGTATTTATTTGTCCTCAGGTGCAAAGCTGGATGATTTTGCTGACTACACCACTTTTGGCATCGCTACGTCTCTGCTGCTGAGGACGCCTCACCTGATCGACAACATCTTGTGCATGTGCTACGGGCTGTCCGTGTTCATCCGCATCTGCTTTTATGCAAGCGGTACAGTAGACAGTAGCTACCTACAAAATGTATTTACGGTTAATTGAGATCACATGAGATTCATCTTATTTAATGAGACATAAACACAGGACACAGAGTTGGTTAGTTGATACATTGATATTTGAATTTCCTCTCATTGTATAATTTAAGTGTACATTATATACAGGCTTCAGTTCATTCCGTTTGGTAACGTGACACATTCTCTGAGTTTTAATGCTTTGTGGTAAACCAAAACCACATCAAATATTTAGGTGGCTTTGCCTTCCTCTATGGAAAAAGTCATTAAGGTCTCAAACAAAGGTCACATACTAATACACAGATGCTCTTCCTAATAAATCATTAACGTAATATCATTTGCCAAAAGTCAGTATCTGGTGTTTACCTTCGCAGCTCAACTCAACTCAACTTTAACTCCATAGTGTCTCAATGGAGCCATAACTCGACAAATGAACTTATTCTACCTATCCAGTCAACCAAAACCAACCTGAATTAAACATAACTCAACTCTTCTTCCACGCTTGGAACTCATCCCCTCAGTTCATTTATTTCTGTGTGTGTGTGTGTGTGTGTTGCAGGGATCCCCTTTGTGTACCGGGGCCTGCCCTGCCTCTATTCCTCGGCCATCCTGGCCAGCGCCTCTCTGCTGTCGGGGGGCAACACGGCGGTGCTGAGGACCACCGCGGTGGCGCTGATCTTCTTCATGGTCAGCCACAGCTTCTACCCTCACGACAGGGTGCTGGAGTCTCAGCCCTGGAAGAAGGCCGTCTATGCAGGAGGTAAAGCTGATGGTGATCGGGCTTTAGTTTTGTTTATTTAAAAAAAAATGTTTTTATAGATCAGTAGAGAATATTAGCAGTGCAGTTTAAACGCAGACGGACATTTTGGTTTTGGAGCAAGTGCTAACCAAGAAATTAAAGCTTTGTTTTTGCAAACTTGGTTTTTAATATAGATCGCAAAAGTTATAAAGGGAAACAAAGGGATTCTAATAACACACAAAAACAATGTTTCATTGCAGGCGTCATCATGGTGTTCTGCTCCATTCAGTCCGTGTGTTGTGCCTACTACCTGCTGTGGTGCGTCTCCTACATACTATTCCCTGCATCCCTTTGGAGCAGCAAAGTGTAGAAGAGAACACACTCCAGTGGCCTCTCTCTCTAAGGGCCAGCAGGTATAGTCAGAGGCCTCCCGGGCCCATCGGGACAACCAAGGGCCCTGGACCACTTCTTCTGCCCCCTGAGGCCATTGAGGGGCATCCTTGACTTGCTCACACACTAGCAGAGAGAGTCCTCTCGCAGTGCTCATTAAAGTGATGGACAACAGAAATCACTTCTAGTTATGTTATTAAGGGTTATCAATGTGTGCATTAGGCATCAGAAAATGATGTTCCATGAAATCCATTGCAGTCTCACGTAATTTCAGTCTATGTATTTTCCCTCCTGCGGGTGACCAATTACCATACACTCAAATTATGGCGGCGAAGCAGCTGGATGCAGCTACAGGCTGGATTCCCATCCTGTTCCAAAACATATTATTTTTCACTGTTGCTTTATAATTACATTATGATTATGATCTCCCCAGCATTCATCTCTGTGGAATCTCTTTCTCACAGTAATTAGCCAGGTGACTCGTATCACACAAAAATATGTAAAGCAAATAACACAATTCTAAATGAATTTATCCAAATGTAAACAGGAGATGTATATGGAATACCCATGAGGTATCAGAATTTGGTTTAACATGTAGTTGTATGACATTATGGGAGTTCAGTGTCCTTCAGCGATAGCATCCTTTGTCTTTTTGCTGAGTTCAGTTCTTCAGACATTTCAAATTCCATACTAGTGCAGTCAGTTTATTGCACAATGGGAATGTCTATTACAGCATTATGGCAGCTTTGTATTGACTGACCTCAGCACAAACACTGGCGGTATATTTTAAGGTTCCCAATTCCCTTTTATTTTCATGTCAACCTGGAGGTTAATGTTAATACAATTCAACACAAGGCTTGTTGACCCATTCTATAAAAATATAAAACAATATATAAAAAGCAAAAAATCAATCTGAATCATCTAAGTAACATCTAATTTGAATTATTATTTTTCCTTCCGATTTTAGGATACTGCTAAGAAAACAATTCCTTATTCCTAATATGATTGATTATATGGTTTCTACTCTTTTCTCTATTGGATTTTGGTATTTGGTAATTTTGCTTGTAATAATAATAATAATAATAATAATGATGTACATCTTTGCCTCTGTTTTATGAGGTTATTTGATTTGACTTATTTCGAACAGTAACTCATGCATGAATACATTTGTGTATACATTTAGAATAATACCTTCTGTTAAAAACTTAAATGGAAAAAAAGAAAACTAATGAAAAAAATACAGACCTAGAATGAAATTGGTGTTCTTTCTTTATAAATAACCGGCACACAATATTACAGTTGCCTACAATGTTGAAATTATAAACATCCAACTAGATGATATGGTTTTGCTACCCTTGTATTGGCAGCTTCCATAACTCATTGCATTCCAGTTCTGATTAAAAAAACAAAAGACGAGACACAGTAGACCATTAATTCCAAATGTTTTCAGCTTTCTTTATTTGTCTTCTCCCACTTTGAAACTGCAAGGTCACAGTGTTGTATGCATTCTGAGAGCACCATTTTGTTCATTGTCCGTACCTGCACAGCAGTTAAGGCCATGTAAAAAATATTTATTTTTAATTCTGTACATTTTGAAAATAAAAAGTCTGCAATATGATGGTTTTTTCCCTTCATTTTTCTGAATGATAGGAACACTGCTTTTCTCTTCTCTTATCGTCTCTCTTATCATATCCAATGTAACAATGCAGTCGTCTAACTCCCTCCCCATTGCTTATTTCATTGAATCCTATTGGTAATTTACCCTGTACAGCATACGCCTGGGTCACAACAACCATATTATTCACCATACAGAGTGTCCATAAATACCCTAACACACTATAACCACCCTAACACGCTAGATTCATCTTTGATTGGGTTGGCTGTTGACACACCTATGTGGGGATGTATGCCTGCTATCTTGTTGTACTGGGCAGGATCTATGAGTCCACAGGACGACAGGGTTTCCACCGTGGCTAGGTCCACGGAGGACTCCAATAGCTTGATGATGGCCGAGTAAGTCGGACGGTCCTTGAAGCTCCACATCCAACAGTACTTCATCAGGTTGTACCTAAAACCACAGATGGGGATCATGCTGCACTTATCTCAAGAGTTGGGTCAGGAGTTCTGCTCCAGTGGATGGTAAGGGTATACTCACAGAGGTGCGCCACAGCCCTCTGGTTGTTTCATTCGGTACGAACGCTCAAGTTGTGGAAGCACAGACTGGGGTTCCAACTCTGGATACGGAGGGGACCCTACAGAAACAAATATAAACAAATATAATAAAGGATGAGACAACAATAGCATTTGTGTGAAACTACTGATTTGTAGGATTAATGATGAATGAATACAAGGGATTATCAATACCATACATAAAAGACAAATGTATACAGTAAAAAAAGCTAATATGACTTTCTTCTTCTGTCGTATGTCCTTAGACCTTCAGCTCCGTTGCGGCAAGCCAGTCCAGTGTGTCATTGTCTAGGTCAATTAGGCCACGATCACCATTAGGTGGCCGGTATTTGGGGCAGCTGGTCATCACATGTTCCACAGTCTGTAGTGGATCCCCACATACGCAGTGGGCATTGTCTGTGAGACCCCACTTCTGCATTGATGCACCGAAACGTCCCACACCTGTCCTCAGGCGATTGAGGGTTGTCCACTCCTTACGTGGGAGGTGCTGGCCAGGAACATCTGCTGGGTCCTCGATGTATTTGTGAAGCCTGGATGGTTCTGCTGCCTTCCACTGGTCCCTCCATCTTGCCTTCACCCAGGAAACCTTGGAGGTGTCCGCTGGTGTTGTGCGGAGCAGTTCCTGGGCCTGTGTGGCAAAGGGGCGCCGGGACTTGAGGCGCACGCGCTGTGGTGTCTCCGTGACGACCTTGTGGAGGAGGTGGGATTCACTCATCTGTGCCTTCCGAGCGAGGTCCAGCGTGGCGGCTTCTCGTCTGACCTCTGCTGGAGCGATTCCAGCGAGGACAGGCAGTTGGTTTGTTGGAGTGGCTCGTAGACATCCGGAGACGGTCCGTAGGGCGGTGTTGAGGGCAGCATCCAGCTTCTTCACATGAGGGCTATGGCTCCAGACTGGGGCACAGTACTCAGCGGCGGGGAACACCAGAGCCTCGGTGGAGATGCGCAGTGTCTTTGTGGTGGCTCCCCACGTAGTACCGGCTAGACACCGTATCAAAGCGGCACGGGCGGTGGTCTTTCCCTTGACACTGTCCAGGTGTTGTTTGAATGACAGTGTTCTGTCCAGCTTCACCCCAAGGTATGTCGGGGAGAACTGGGACTGTAGCCGGGCATCTTCAACCATGATGTTAATTTCACGGGTTGCTTCCTTGTTGTAGAGGTGGAACATTGTTGATACAGTCTTCTCTAAACTGAGCTTGAGGCGCCAGTTCTTCAGGTATGAAGACAGAATGTTCATGTCCTCAGAGAGGCCCTCTTCTACTGCTTCCCAGGATGGCTTGCTGAGCAAAATGGCCAGGTCGTCTGCATAGCCGTACTTCTTTGATGTTGTTGTGGGTAGGTCGTGGATGTAGATGTTGAATAGCATCGGTGCCAGCACTGAGCCCTGCGGGACACCGTTCTTGAGCTTTCTCACCCTGCTGCTTTGGCCGTTACTGATGTGGAGCCGAAAGCTGCGGTTGCTCAGCAACTCCATTATGAAGCTCACCATGTGCTTGTCTGGGATGGTCTCCAGAAGCTTCATATATAGCCCACGCAACCAGACAGTGTCGTAGGCAGCCGTGAGGTCTAGGAAGACGGCACCCGCCTTCTCTCCTGCCTGGAAGCTGTCTTCTATGTCGTGGCACAGAAGGGTCACCTGGTCTGTTGTTGACCTACCGCTTCGAAAGCCAGCCTGTTCTTTGGGCAGCTGGGGGTCAATCACTGGGGTGAGGCGTGCCAGGATGAGGCGCTCAAGGAGCTTGAAGGGTACGCACAGCAGTGAGATGGGCCGGTATCCCTTTGGGTCGTCGCTCGGCTTGTTAGGCTTCGGCAGGGCAATCACCTTGGCACAACGCCAGATCTTCGGCAGCTTTGAGTACTGAAGGCACGTAGAAAGAAAGGAACGGAGCCAGTCAGTTGCCTTCTTGCCTTGGTGTTTCAAGTACTAGGAAAGTAGGAAACATGTCCAGGATGCATCTTATAGGGAGTGGCTGATTGTTGTGCCATTTTGTGAATGCCAGGTCTGGATTGGTGGTGCTGTTCCATCGTGCAGAGTAGAATGTACATGGCTCCTTTGGGTCGTAAAGGAGTATAGCATCTACAGTCGAGGCCCAGTCTACCAGGACGTCACCATCGGCGTTGGAGCTGCTGTAACCCCAGTCTGTATGGTGGCTATTGAAGTCACCAGCATACACGGCAGGGGCTGGGACATCCGGCAGAGACGATGGGATCAGTCTGCTGGGTGGTGGTTTGTAGATATTGACGATGGTAGTGTCTTGTACTTTGGTGGTAATCCATTCTATCTCTGCATCCTCTGGGGATTGTCCGGCAGCTGACCAGGCCATGTCTTTGTGGACAAATGTGGCAATGCCATGGTGTTTATTGGCAGTGTGGCCGGCCAAGGTGTACCTAGGGACCCTCAGGATGTTCTTATTTTCCTGGTGGGTCTCCTGGAGGGTGATCACTGTCACGTTGTTTTTGCTGGCTATTTGCTCAAGGATGTTGATCTTGGCAATGGTGAGGCCTTCGACATTGAGCTGGAGGAGCGCTAGCGCTGGGGCTGTGGTCGGTGGACGTTGTGAAGACATTTGTTTCGCTTGACAGCATGCAACCTTGCAACTACTCTTTAGCTACTTGCAAGGGAGGCCACGTGGAGGCTGTCTTCAGCCGACAGTGTGGGAGCAGCCAGCAGCGTGGTGGTACGAGCAGCCGATGGTGTGGGAGCAGCCAGCGGCGTGGTGGTACGAGCAGACGGCGGTGTGGCCGTGGCTGCTGTTGCTGTTGATAGGCAAGGGAAACAATTGAGATCATGACTTGTCAACACCAGTCTGCATTTACCTATACTTTACTAACTGGATTAAAAATACCTAAAGCCACACCATACAACTACAACTACAACTACATACCTGCAACTGTTTGCCCATTTGAGTTCAACTGTATTTCCAGTTGACTCCCCAATGTTTTCTTCATGTCATCAATCCTTTTTGCATTGCGTCGATTGTTGTAATGGTGCAAAATGTTCCTCATTAGAAATATATGGGATGAGGGTGTCATCATATTTAAAAAATTATTATTCTTCCTCATTCCACTGAAGACCTGCTCTGCACATTGACTATTGACCCAGCCACATAACTCAGGAACAAGTTCTATTTTCCGCAACACATCCTTGTTGTCTTTTGTGTTTGCCTCATGGAAGCGGTCGTAAAGAGCATAATGTTCTGAGGATCCTGTCAGAGGGTGGCCACCTTCATTTGGCACTGGCTTCTTTGATGCTAGCCATGGCACGCTGACTTTCACATGACGTGCAGAGGCCGATTTGATATTCTCCTCAGTAGCATCCATCAGTCTACCCTCGTGAGGACTGAAGGGCAATGACTCTGGTTCCCTAATGTTTGTATGGGTTGCCAGTCCTCTTGCAAAGTCATACAAAGTCACATTGGGGAAGTGTTTCATCGATAGCAGCAAATCTGAGAAGTCTTGAGGGCTCTCAGCCCTCAAGTTAAACTTCACACCATATACAACAGTGCAGGGGCATGTGACAACAGCCCATCCACCTTTTGAAAGAAAGTTATTATCATTAGGAGTATATTCAAAGTAAAAACTAATTAATTACTGATGGAAACACTTACCAGAGGCCCCCCAGACCTTTGAAAACATTTTATCGTATGTTGAGCGGTCCTGCATTTCTTTTCTCAACCTCATAACTAGGTCCATCCTGGAGCCCTTGGAGTCTATGCCACATTCCTTGCAAAGACTACGCACAGCTTCCATCTAAGATGTTTAATAGCAGATATTATGGTCCTTATGGATTCAACAATGTGCTTACCTATGAAAAAACAAGTAATGTTACAGTGTGAATACCTTAAGTTTAAGAATCTCATCAGTGAGTCTTTCCTCTGTAATCAAGAACTCTGCTGCTTCATTTGGGTGACGTGATTGGTGGATTTTGTTGTATTCAGTGTTCAAGACCACATCTGAGCCTCTTGTTTGTGGACCAATCCATGGTGCCCAATTATGGAAACTGGGTCGTACCACAAAAGGGTTCTGCCTGTTGCCTGCAGGAACATTTCAGAAAATGTAAGTACATACTGCATGACCATGAAACTTGAGCTCACTCTCAATAGCTTTATTTCAATAATCTGGATTGTGGCAGTGAAAAAAGGGGAAAAGAAAAACACTCCACTTGAACACAGGGTGTCAATAGTGGAGCGGCTAAGTGCTTATTTTTGGCAGAATTGTTCAGTTTATGATACAAGCATGAGCAGTCTCCATGGGTCACTTGACAAGAAAATAGTCCGAGCCATTTCAAATTTCAAGATGGCGGCCATTTTTCAAGATGGCCGACATGGAGCAGTTTGGCTTAAGAAGTAATTTTGTTTATGATACAAGCATGAAAATTGCCATGAGCCGTCTCAAAGGTTAATTTGACAAGAAACCGCCCACAGCCACTTGAAATTTCAAGATGGTGGCCATTTTTTCAAGATTGCCACCACCTAAATGGAGCAGTTAAGCGATATAATTGTTTAGTTAGTGACACAAGCATGCAAATTGGTATGAGCAGTCTCTAAGGAAACACTCCCAGCCACTTGAAATTTCTATTTTCAAGATGGCCACCCCCTGGATCCTCAAAAGATCAATTTTCCAATAGAAATGTATTGGGATTTTTCGTTAAGGACGATTTGGTGTCATTTTATTTTATATGTTTTAGATTATGCTAAAGAACAACTTTTACAGTTGCGTTGATGATCATAGATAGATTAGACAACAGTGAATATCTGCACTACCAGGGCACACTGGTGATATATCACTGCTGTTAAACTCAGAGTGGGGTTCAATGTCAGCTAATTGTAAAGTTAGTAACCCAAATGCTGTCTAATCTACCCCAAAACAGTTAGATAGCCGCACCTGAATTGACAGGTTGTGCCAGTGCGGGAGAGCCGAGCCAAGGTTAATGGGGTTTTAGTTAACCGGATGGTGTACAGATCGCACGGGATATAAATGGCATTGGATGAACGATCGGACTAAGTGTAGGGTTAAGGCATGAACTTAGTTGTATCCCATATATCAAAGTGCTTGGTCAAAGGTGGTATAAGGATAAACCCTTGGCCTCTGCCTATACATTTGCTGCAGACATGGCAGAAACCATCATAACAGTTGAGAAAACGGGGACAGATGTTTCATTTGTCAGCAGGACACCAAGGAAAAACTCATTCAGCCGAGTTTATTCAACAGAGAGCACGACCATACTGGTTATGATACCATTGCAAGATATGTTCCATTATTTCATAAAATCAATGCTCTGCCTATCTTACTTAGTCCAACCTGACTAGATGAAGGTGATGGCATAGAAAGCACATTGACAAGAAACAGAGCAAAATATAATTCAAGCTGTAAACTTATGTGTAAACTTATGTGTGTCATGAGAAAATGTGGGTGACTTTTGGCAAAGGAGAGAAGACAAGATGGATCTCTATACATGAGGTGGTTTCAGCCATAGGACCAGAGAAAACACGTGGTATCCTCTTCTTCCATGCCTTCAGTGGTTGTGACATTGTGTCATCCTTCCATGGCAAATCAAAGAAGTCTGCCTGGAAAACATGGGACGTGTGATGAGGTCTCAAACACATTTGCAAGACTCAGCAAATGTCCCTCTGCAGTGGAGGATAGTGACCTGCAAGCTTTGGAGAGATTTGTTGTGCTAATGTATGACAGGTCCAGCGATGTCACCACTGTGAACGAGGCCAGGCTTGATCTCTTTGCCAGAAAGCAAAGACAATATGACTTGACCAACTCAAGCAGCACTCAAAGAGCATGCAAAACGTGCTTCTTATGAGGCTGGATATGTGTGGGGACAGGCATTGAAGCGACATCCACAAATGTCGTGCCCATCCGACTGGGGATGGGTTGAACAGGACGAAGAGTGGAAAGTCTTCTGGACTCCACCTCCACCTATCGGGAGAATTGGTGGGAGTTGACCAAATGTGGGTGCAACAAGGCATGTACTGGAAGGTGTAAGTGCTTCAGATATGGACTCAGTTGCACATGTCTATGTAGTTGCCCCTGCTAGAACCTATTTGCATGTTTCTTTTGCCAGTGTTAAACAACTTTATTAGTCCCCAGGGGGCAATTCAGTTCAAGCAGTTCTGATGTAAAAAACAATCAAACAAAAACACCACCACCAACAACCATGGCATGACAACAAGCCTCAGACGACAGATAGGAGTACTAACTTCATTAAAATGTATGAAATTAAAAAAAAGATGATGTAAAGTGTTTGCTTACCAGGCATACTGAAAACCCCTTTCTTATGAAGATCCATGACAACTGTGACGGGATGATAACAACATGTCACACATGAATAAGTATATGTGTGATCGTTCATGGCTTCATAATGGAGGTATGCATTCAAAATCCTCTGTTTGGACGAGAAGGATTTTCCATAGGTCTTCTCCAGCACGTTTACTGCGCTTCCAATGGACTGGTGGGTCTATTAAAAGTAATTTCAAATGTAAAACAGATTAGTCTTTTATTAGTTTGTTTAGGTTTTTGAAAGAATTTAAACTTTGTGCCATTGTTTTCTACCTGGAGAGTGTTTTGAAGGAATACACAAAGATGCAATGACAGAATAGTATGGTCATCAAAGTTATGCACTCCATCCCTCCACTCCTGGTAGTGGTAGACTATACCACAGGTGGAGCAATGCTTGCAGTATGTGGATATTCCTAGAAAGAAAAACAACAAGCATAAAAAATGTTGATCTGTCAGCTCTTTCAATCAGTTTCAATGGACAACATTTAATATTCAAATTCATTACTGTAAATGTTTCAGGCTGTTTCAGCAAATTTGTAAAACATTTTTCACAAAAACTCTAATATACACCTATTTTTGCTACTTTTAACATCACACAGGGCTATGTGAACCACAACTGTCAAATATGCAATGGGTTATGAAAAACAATGAGTCTGCCCTGTGCACTCTGTGCAGATGTTCTCATTTGGGATGAAGTGCTGTGGAAAGTCACTTTTTGACTTTAGAAGATCAGGAGGGGGATCAGCAGGAATTTTCTTCCGGAAGATGTACCTGACCATTTGCGACAACACTAGATCCTCTGGTGGGTACTTGCGCTCCTTCCTGTGCCAGTTGTTCCACATTCTCTGTAGCATTTTTACTTAATTCATTGGCTTCTACATAAATATAAGGGATCTTTTTGAAAAGGTCTGGGGTTATTTGAAACAAATGTCACTTGGCAATGCATTTATGGGTGCATGACTGCCTGGGTTTTAAAACATGGGCAGCACCATTCAACTTTGTTGCTGTCATATGACACCATCACACGTCCTAATCTGCTATAGTAAGAAATGTGCGGCTCATATACAGAAATGAAAAGTTTGCTGCGTGGTCCTCCAATGTCAACCAGACATGACAGGGGCACTCCCTTTCTGTTTGCTTCCATTTGTAGTTGCTGGCATGTTTGTTTTTTGGCCTCACCAAACCACTTTTCCTGCACCATTTGGTTTAAAATGTTTTCCACAAGTGCAGTGGCGCCAGTACCAGGTGGGCAATATGCAAGCGACCGCAGGTGATCACATTCAAATGCCATACAATTGCTTCTTTCAGCGAAGTCAGCATTGGCCTTGCACAAGTCCATTTCACACCTAACTTGTAGGTTACTGCCGGATGTTTTTTTGATTACATGAATTGGATTGCTTGGACCAGTGAATGTTTTTTTAACAGCAAAAATGCCATTTTGGGGGTCAATACACTGACAACTTAAATGGTGTTCAGCGGTGATGTCTTTTTTCCCAGAGTGTTTCCGCTTAATATGCACCCTCAAATTGCGTCTGTTGAGTGTAAGGCCACAGTGTACACATTTAATCTTACGCTGCTGTGGTTTACACACATTAATTTGTGGCTGAGCAGTGGGGGCTGTGGCTGCTAAGGGGCTCTGGGTAATGGTGGCTGCTAAGGGGCTCTGGGTAACGGTGGCTGCTAAGGGGCTCTGGGTAACGGTGGCTGTTTTGCTCTTCGGAACAGATGTTGATCTTCCAATACAGTCTTTTAAGTGAGAAAATAATGAAATGATTTCTCCTTATGACGGTTGTGTCACAGGTGAGCTAGTGGAAATGGTGAGTGTCTCTGCATTTTAAGCTGCATTTGCAGATACGGTATTCTGCACAACAAAATATTTCAAAATATTTCTTACACTAGAGTTATTGAGGGGAAAAGGGAGGGGAGGGGTAAGAATTATTTTCCCCAACAATATTTTACAGTAAATTCAGAGTGATCATACCTCCACGGCGGACTGCCCCATCCAAGTGGTTTCTGAGATGGTACTGTATACTGTGATGTTGTGTTGTCCGAAAGGGACAACAAGGACAGTTATACGCCTCTGCTGTTGGAAACACTGGCTCCTCGCTGGCCAGGAAATAGGTAGGATGCTGAACAAAAACAGAAGAACAATTGACCATTAGATTCAAGATACACAAGGCCTATTAGCATTATTTTACATCATTCATGTTCATTCATTCAACATTTCAACGTTATATAACTTTCTATTAACTTTGCTATCTCATAAGACTTTGTCACATTCGTCACTTTCGATATAACGTTACGCACGCACACACACACACCACACACACACACACACACACACACACATACACACACACACACACACACACAGCTAAATTAAAATTACAACAACGCTAATGCTAACGCTACCATAGTGTAGAATGTTATCACACATGCTGAATGCTGGCCATTAAACGGCCAAAATACCCAAACGTTATACAAAAATATACACCAACAAAAGCGCCGTGAGATGTGAATAAAGTTTTTCATTTATTGTAGCAGCGTAAGTTCACTCACCGACATCAATTTCTAACAGAATTTCTCCTAATTTCTCCTTTCTCCAATTTTCCAGATTATTTAGTCGAAAGGGAAGGCGGGAAGGCGTGGACTAATTTGGGGGGGGCTTCCATGTGGAAATCCCGACTGTCCCTGAACAAACCACGATGACGTAGTGCACTCTGGGCAGGGCTTGGCGTGTGACGTGAGTGACATGGCCTTCCCGGAGGCCGCAGCCCTTAGTACTTGCAGCCCTGCTCTACATCAACCCCCAGGACCTCGGGATGAGCCCGTGAGTAACTTAAAGCTAACCCCTTCACACTACACAATCTTAGCCTGATTTTCCACTCGCTGACATTTTTTTTAAAATCCGAGACAAAAGCCCCAGCTCGGAGGCATATCGTAGCGTGCTCCCGTGAGCAATGATTTTGTAGTGTTGAACTCCTCAACGACGCAATCTGATAGGCTCACCGATGCGTCACATAGGTTGAGCCGCAATACAAGCAGGCAGCTACCTACGTTTTTATTTCGAAATTATTAATTTACCTCGAAATCTCTCGGCAGAACAGACAATCCTTGCTGCGCGCGTCTCCCCAACCATTCTCGCTTACATATTCTATTTTTTTTAATTATCAGTGCACAAACAACTTGGATTGCAGACATACTGCAAATCAGTGCACAAACAACTTGGATTGCTAGCTTCTTGTGGACATCTGTTTTTGGAAGCGTGTTTTCCTGACTAAACGTAGTTTGGAGACCAGACAGACACAGGTTCCTCCTTGTGAAACATCTTGCAAGGTGTGACCCCTTGTCACCAATCATTTATGTCGTGTGAAACCCACGACAAAAAATACCCGATTACAAGACAGTCGTAATAATAAAACAGGTAATAAAATAAAACACTTGGTCAAAATAGAGCCTCTAAAATAAAATAAAAACAGCACAAATGTGAGCCTTTAAATTAAAATGCTTGAAATTAACCAGTTTTACAAAACCCTGGACTGCAGATTAACACTGATAAACAAAACTTACAATACTTTTTGAGGTAAACAGGCAACTGCTACTTTTGGTTGCTTCTGTTAATTGAGCAAGTGCTTCGGAGTTTCAAGGTTTTTGTGCAAAAACAAGAGCTGGTCAACATGTTCTGCCGTTAGGGTGCTCCGCTGAGCTGTAACAATGTCCCCAGCTGTGGAGAACACACGTTCAGCAGAGACACTTGTGCCTGGCACACATAAGTACTGCTTTGCCAGCTTTGCCAGGAGAGGATACTCACGGTGATGATCTTTCCACCAGTCTAATGGGTTCTCAGACAGTGGCAAAGAAGCAGCTGTGCTGTAATCTTTCACCTCCTCTGCTCTGTCAAAAGCTGACTTCTCTGGTCATACCAGACCTGGTGCCTGTCTGGCATCTCCAAAGATGTTGCCCAGTAGCTCAGCCAGTGCACAGGATCCTCTCCTTTTAGAAGGGGGGGGGCTCCTGACCGTCTCTTTCTTCTGCATTCTTCTCAGTTTCCTCATTTAGTCCACTATTGCCAAAATCCTCTTGATCAAGCCTCTCCACTTCACCCTATAACAAATAAAGCATAGTGGATCAAAGAAGATAGCACGGACTTCCGGCTATGGTGCGCTGTTAGGCGGAGATGCGACAGGTAGCTCCCATGTGAAACTCATATAATAGCGACCAGGTAGCCTCAAGGAATTGATGAACAGTTAATATCGGTCTCTAAAGACAAGACACCGCTATAATGCCCCCGAAACCATCAGCCAAATCCGCAAAATCCTCTACTAAACCTCCAGATAGCCCCGAATCGATCACAAATTCTTGACGCCATCTGCACGTTAAAAGAAGACTTCATATCAAGATTTGATGGGCTTTTTAGCGCTATCCAGGGTGTGCAGGGGGAGTTGAAGACACTGGCTGGTTGAATAACCGAAGCGGAGGACAGAGTTAGCTCCAACGAGGACGACAGCCTCACTGAAAACACAGACCACTACGATGAAGGTGGACGACTTGGAAAATCTAGCACACCGTTCAAACCACCACCTGGTGGGTCTACCTGAGTCAGCAGAAGGAGGTGACATGGTTGCCTTTTTGGACAAAAGGCAACCAGGGATTCCTGCGTGCTTGGTGACTACAACTTTCCGGGTCCAGTGCTAATTGAAAGAGCTCATCGACTCGGCAGAATCAATAACAAGGATGGAAATCAAGCTGCGGCGCGACCCTGAGCGGTGGTGATGAAGTTCCTGAATTACGCAGACAAGGTACGAGTTATGAAATCGGCCAGGATCAAAGGAAAGATGCTTGTCGACAATCAGAGCGTTATGTTTTTCCCCGACGCTTAAACGGAGAAAAGTTTTTGACACTGCAAAGAAGGAACTGGCTTCCCTCTCCATCCCCGATCTGCGTTACGGAATAATCCACCCTGCTAAACTACTGGTGACGGTCGGGGGAAGACGGCATATCTTTGACATGGCAACGGAAGCAGAGGCGTTTGTACGGGGACTGAAGTCTGATGCTCGGGACGCATAGGCAAGTGAGACAGCGCTGGTCACTGACTAGCAATGGGGGCAATGCGGTTGCAGTACAGGTATTTTGT
Organism: Merluccius productus; assembly: GCA_027122695.1. NCBI lineage: Eukaryota > Metazoa > Chordata > Actinopteri > Gadiformes > Merlucciidae > Merluccius > Merluccius productus. Next base: position 8,459,280 of record JAOPJI010000001.1, on the reverse strand, counting down.
TTCAGGGCTGTTTGGAGACTGTCTAATTGACATGCAGTAAAGTAGCTACACAGTGTGTTTCGTGTTAATGTTTTGCATGGGGCTCTGTCGGGATCGTCGGGCAGGCTGTTCCTCATGTGGACGTGGGTGGACCAGCATAGCTCCATAGCTGGGCTCTGTTTAGGGGCCGATTGGAAGTGTGACTCTGGGGAGGGATGTGTGTATTTCGTTTGGGGAAATGCACTCTTTAATGTTCATGTTGTTCTAAGGCACGTATTTTTAATTTTCTTAATTAAGTTTTATTTCCTTTTGATAATCAACTCTACAAACATTACCATAACATGTCTGAACTTCAGTTTACTTCTTGGAAAATAAGAGGTTTAAACAAACTCGTCAAGCTAAAACAAGTTATGAATAGGATCAAACAACTAAAAGCTAAGATAATCTTTCTCCAGGAGACACACTTAACCCCTGAAGATGTAGTGAGGGTGAGGAGGAGGTGGCCAGGCCACGTTTTCTCGGCCTCATTCAGTTCTCACTCACGTGGAGTAATTACTCTAATTAGGGATGGGCATGATTAATCGACGATCGACAATTGATCATTAAGAATTTTGTCGATGACGTTAATTTGTCGTCGAT
>JAOPJI010000001.1:8414111-8425108 GCA_027122695.1 Merluccius productus | reverse complement strand
GTGTGTGTGTGTGTGTGTGTGTGTGTGTGTGTGTGTGTGTGTGTGTGTGTGTGTGTGTGTGTGTGTGTGAGAGAGAATGGGTCAGAAGTCATGTGAGCCACTCCTTTGTGGGTTTATTTTTAGTGTCTTAGCCTCCATAACCAGCAACATCCCACTGCTTACCCAGATTTAGGGGTTATTCATTTCTCAGAGAAAAGGCAAAGCAGTTCTCTGGCTGGGGCAGAGGAGCGGCTTTCTATGTCTAATGAAGAGTCAGTAATCACTGGTAAAGTCATTAGCAAGCAAAACAACATAACAAACAACTACACAACCTAAGGAGCAGATGTACTTTTGACTTGTGTTCTGTGTCTTGTGTTCAGATGTGAACAAATTATTATAATTGTATTATTATAATATTCTAAACATTCAATTAGCGACTTTTCATGTCGTCATGACCAACAGAAAAAGACATTAGAATCTAAATTTTGGTCACCATCTGCTGTTGTTCACCTGCGACCCTATCTGAAGACAAGTTGAAAGCCTGGCTTGTAAACAACTCGGGTGGAAGGGATGTAATGCATTAAAGACACTTTTTAATGCATTACATCCGTTCCGCCTGAGACGGGGTCCTTTCCGTCTGATCTTGTCAGCCCTCTCACGCCTTTGACACAAGCACACCCCCCCACACACAAACGCTGACTCACAATGAGAGATGGAGCTTATGTACGTCGAATTTCTCCGAGTTGTAATTCTGCAGTGTTGTTTCCGTCTTTCCTTCTGATAGCGTTAATGAGAATTTGCCATCCATTGAAGATAAAATGTGGCGATTGATGTTCTGCGGGGAGGCAGGTAAAAAGGGTGGGGAGGGGGGTGGACGTGTACTGTCACAAAGGACATAATAACCCGTGGGGGGGGGGGGAGGAAGAGAGAGAGAGAGAGACTCAGACTCTCCCCAGTGAACCGCTTCCTCCTCTGATGGGCCTGTCACGCAGTGGACATCACAGTGGACGCTGAAAGGGCCGCCCTCCATTGTCGGCCCTCCTACAGACACACATCTCAACCTGAGCAGCACACACACCAAGCCGCCCATTTTGATGCATGTTGACGCAGTTTGTTTAACATATTGCTGCCTTGTCGTTGTTGCTTCCACATTGTGTTACGCCCTATACGTCTCATGCATGCTAGTGCGTTCTTATCAAACCTTGCCGGATTGATGTGTATTTTAAAACCCAAAACACCCCTTAGGTGCTCTAGGTAAGATTGAAGAGCTATTATTTGAGTGTAATTTTTTTAGAAATGGCATTGCGATCCGTCAGCTATTAATGAATGAAATGCGCTGTGAGAATATCTGTTTCAAGTTGACTGCGCCTGTCTCTGTATGAGTCAATTTAGATTTTAGACAGCTACCGGCTCATTTCACCAATCAAGGCAGCTCTGCTGTGATTGATTCTGGGAATCGATCCGGTGCAGGAAATGCAACACTCCTCAATGGCGGAGAAATGTAGGAAGCAGAGAGGGAGGGGGTGTTTTTTGTGTCTTTTCTTCTCTTTTCTGCTACAGCTCTTGAATCTTACCTACTCCAGCTTTAACCCATTTGGCCAGAAATAAAGTACCTCCAACCAGCACTCTTTCAACTCCACTCCAGCCAGTCCTATTTATTTCGCCCCACTAATGCCAGTGAGAAAACAAAGAAAACAGTCTAATGGTGTGAATAATTCCAAAACGGTTTCAGTAATTTAATAGCTTCTTGACACTAATTAGTTCTAGCTGTTGTTAAAGCAGCAACCGCAAATCCCCTTTTAAAACACCCCCCCTCCCCCCGTAATTAGCTGAATGGTTTAATAAATAAAGGAACCTACTTGCTCTCTCGCCCACTGCCTCCCCTGCTGTGCAATTCTGAAACTTCATTCTCCCGGAGGGCATATTGCTAACTATTGTTGTCACTGCTCAGACCCTGCTCTTCCGTAAGAAAATAATTAATAAATACATATATCAAATCTTTTATATATATATATATATATATATATCAAATATATCAAATATATCAAAAAGAGAAGGGGATAATTGAATACATTAACTCCCCCATTCAGACTGCTTGCATTTAAAATAAGTTTCTTTTTTTCTCCCTTTGGAGTCCCACACCTCCGAGCCCCCTCCATCACTGCTCCCCACTCATCATTAGATGAAGCCATTGCCTACGCAACCTCCCCCTCCCCTTCCCCCATCATTAGATGAAGCCATTCCCTAAGCAACCTCTTATTCCCCCCCGTCCGCGCTCATCATTAAATGAAGCCATTCCCCCCTCCATCTGCAGAGCTGTGGAGGAGCAACAGGGGGTCCCTCAGTCTAGCTGCTATGGCACCATGTTACACACACACACACACACACACACACACACACACACACACACACACACATACACATGAATCTCAAGAGAAACTGCAATCTAATGTAACTCCCCTCTGTTCATGGTAGATCGTTTCATCCAAAGCCTTAAAATCATAACATGTGAAACAACATGGCTTCGTGGTGGTTTGGCATCCCACAGAGGAGTATATTGTCATTCTTGGGGCTAAATGTCTCACTGTAGATGTGAAACCTACACATCTGTGACAGTGTTTTCTTTGAAATTCCCTTAGTTATTGCTGCATACAATAAGGGTCCAAGAACCTACTTATCAATGCCAGGTTTGTTTCATAAACCTCCTGATTTGCATGTACTGTCTAGAAAGATCACAGTTTCCTAGAATGCAAAAGCAGGTTTTTGCAGATGTTGCCGTATTGCATAGACAAACATAAACTCATTAATCTGAATAAAAAAAATGACATGAGCAGTTGAGGTTTAATTAACCATGTCTTGCTTGAGGCATTCACAATTCTCTCTCGGGTGTCTTTCTATATTTCTATTTTCATTACTCACTTTTAAAAAAAATATGAATTTCCCTCCTAAATAATGGGAATGTGTGGAAAATTCAGAGAATGCAGAGAAACCGGTGCTTCCTGCATTCTTCTGTGGCATTCCTCTGCGACACCAAGCCCAGTTTAGGTTTCACCATGCAGAGAGAGAAACAAGCCCGGGGAACACGTACTCCCCACCCTCGGGCCTACATTTCCTAGGATGGCCTGTCAGAAAAGGGTCAAGGGTCGACCACCAACCTTGAAGTCCCGGGTTAATAATAAAATCCTGCCCAAAAGAAGGGGCAGCTGGGAAATCTAGCGAGCCAACGGCGGTCTACAAGAACATGCAGCACGTGGCTGCAACCTACATCAGGATTATGACACCTCATCAGCAGAAAACCTCCCTGGTGTCTCCTTGCTACATGCACATCAAAATGGTGTATTAGATGTATTCTCAGCAGTAGCAGGTGCGTGTGTTTGCATGTGTGTGTGTTTGCTAGGCCTCAGATGAAAAATATGTCAACTAATAAAAAGATGGCACATGGGTAACGTTCTGGGTGTTCGGCTTTGTAATGAATGCCTTGGAATTCATGAGATCATATTGGCAGGTGCTGTCGGTTCTTAAGTACATAAATCATGGCTATATTAGTTCCGTCTCCCTGTACACTGTGCAGTTTCGGTTATGCACACCGTCACTTTTTTTCCTGGGGTTATTTCTATGCATCTTATCTATAAATCCTTGACTCACAGAGTAGGGCTTGGAATGTAAATATGTGCTGTTTGACAAAATCAAGACTTCTTTCTCTGTTTATCATTCTTAGCATGTCTGAAAGTGTTGGGAAAGAAATCAGCACTAATTGTAAATGAAAGAATTGCTTCTAACCGTAGAAGCAATTTCACCATGACTGACAAGAAAAAAACATGCAAATGCAAATCCTGCCTAGAGGGAAGAGGTTGGTTTGTATACGAATGGATCGATGAAGGTCCATTGGGCAGGAGAGGGGGAGGACAGGGAGAACAAGCTTGAAGATACTGAGGACCCTGAGCTTCGATTGGCTTCTGGAAAGGATCCTGTCAGGTTCAAAGTTGAGGTTATTCTCGGCATTGTTAGACATGGCTCTGATTATCCCCTCTGGCAGCCTCTGAACACAGGAATTCATCTATGTCTTAATGTGGCTACAATGGCCGTGATTACTAGGCAGTGTCCTCCTCCGTCGGCGATGAGATTATGTTGTTAGGCAAAGTCACCAAGAACAAAAAAAAGGGCAATTAACCCGAGACCTTTCTTGAAGAGATGTCTACGCCTTTCTTAAGCCTTCTCAGATGCATCATGTTGATGAAGAATGTGTGCACATTGATTGCCCTTTGTTCACGTTGTTGGACCGCGTGACAGTTGCCATGCCCTCGCCAACCCTTTCCCCTTCAACCCACTGCTGTTGTTGAATGACAAACGGCGAGCACGGCAATCAAACATCCCCTCGAACAACGAGGCGTTCCGTATCGCTTTGTTGGCTTTGTTGACCCGCACATAAACACAAACAGTCGACAGGACAGATGGACCTGGCCGATAGAGCGACCATCGCGTCAAAAGGCCTGCACATTATCTGGGCACACCAAGGCCTTGTTTGCCTGAGCCACCGGCACACACACACACACACACACACACACACACACACACACACACACACACACACACACACACATACATGGGGCCCCGGCAGCGTGCAGACAGCTTGTCAATATGCTGAGTTGGAGAGAGCGTGGCTGACAAGCCTTTGAGTGAGACCCACGCAAGGGCAATCCTGAGAATGGGAAGGGCAGCCTGTTGGAGAGACGCTCGATAATGCTTCATCACAGAGACGGCAGCTCTGTCGAAAAACACCCCCGGCCTCACAGATGCAGACCCTCCGTTTGAGGCCGCCATGTTCATTGGGTAACGGTCTCTGTGATTAATACGCGTATAAAGCGGTGCGTGTGGCATTGACAAGAAACTGATTCCTGATTTATTCATAAAGGCCCACTTCATCTAATCTTCAAAACATTTGCTGGATATTTTCATCTCTTGTCCCCTAACAGAAACACTTCAGCGAGATGTTCTTTTCAATCCAATGAAAACTTGAGAAAACTGCAGCCCGCAGAGACAACCGGTTCTCTGGCACCTTCTGATCACAGAGATTCATCTCTCTCTCTCTCTCTCTCTCTCTCTCTCTCTCTCTCTCTCTCTCTCTCTCTCTCTCTCTCTCTCTCTCTCTCTCTCGTCTGCCTATTTTCCTCAGACCCATGTCCTCCGAGGGCTTACGATTCTATTTATTCCTAGCGGTTCATTTGAGCTTAATCACATCGCACCGACCAACAGTCACCTGGGACAGAGCAGAATTAATGAGTGTGAGGGACGACTGGCAGATGGAGCGGGTGGGGGGTGGCTCGGATCCCTGCTGGGAGTGTGCACGAAATTCTTGAAAGTCCCCCCCAAAAGAAGTCTCCATGTCTCTCTCCCTCTGTCCCCAGTCACAGATGTAATGAGAGAGAGAGGGAGAGAGAGAGAGAGAGAGGGAGAGGGAGAGGCTGTCTGCAGTTTGACTGATTATTCCAAGCCGTCCCCACCTTGGAGAGAAATTCCCAGAGCGCATAATGGAAAAAAGATAATGTAGGGAGTGGTCACTGCCCTAGGACTTGAACCGTTGGGAGTCGGCCACATCCAAAATGCCTGCTCTTGGTACCATGGACACGTGACAGATTTGATAAGGCGTTGTTACGCTGCTTATTATCTCGCCCAGGCGCTTAATTTACACACGGCCAAGCTGAGGGACTCTTGTTTAGCTTTTGCGCAGTGGCACATTTGGTAATGGGCTGCCGACATTAGTGGCTAACGAATAGCGGTCATGTTATTCGGCCACTCGATGTGATTGCAGCTTGGGGACGAACAGACGGCCCTCTGCCCCTCCCCGGTGGTGCCATCATTATTACCGAGAGGAGTTTGGCGGTACTGTGTTAGGACACTCCACCAGGCCATGGGTACACTATACCCTACTGAATGGACGGCCAAATTCAATCTGTTTATTTTGCTCTTTGCGGTGGAGGTGATTTCAATCATGGAACAATGAGACGATGCAGTTTACGATGTATTTGAGGGCACATTGTCGACCCTCACCATAGAGATATTGCACCGTTGCAACTCTACAAAGCGTGTTACATTTATAAGGATGCGACATGTAATGGATGATGGCTTTTTGTTTTTGCTGTGGCCTACATTTGTCCTCACGGCGGAAGCACCTGCAACACCAACATACCATATACGGTGTGCAACAAAATACATCAGAGAAATTATCCATAACCTTTTAATCTTTGGTTCTGATCAGATGAAATGTACAGCGGGCATTGGTTTATATACATTTCAATGGATGTTACATGTCTACACTGATAAATCTGACTAATGAATATGAGAATTGCTATATGATGTGTGTGTGTTTGAGTGTTTGTGTCCATCTAACTGTACAGAACAGCTTATTAAAGCCAATGCAAGAAGTGTATATAGATAAACCTTACTTGCTGGGCAACACGTGATATCTTGTATATCTAAAATCTTACGTTGAAAATTGCATGGTATTAACCTCGATTCTAATAGGATAATTAATTTGACGAACATTCATAATAATTTGAATGATTATATATTATTAACATATTCCTTCTCTTTTTCCCTTTCATGTGGATCCTCTGTCCGAAAATTGGTTACGCGGCTATCACAGGTAAGAATATGTCTCTTATTTCTTATTCTTCTCATTATACTTGTGGCATGAGCTTGAGCCTGCTATTAAGTCATTATTTCACCCCAACCAGACTGTGACAACTTAATTTGAAAAAGTAATTGCAATCAATGAGTCGTCGTGAAAAGAGTATGAAGATCTAGTGTCTGCTGTGGCCTTGTTAACGACTCTGTGAAAGAAAAGCCACATAAGTGACAACTGCAGAAATAAGATCTGTTTGATCCTATTTCTTATGTAACCGTATGCAAGTACTTTATACTGTAAAAAAAAAACGGTATACCAAAAATTGCTTAAATCTCTCATAGTAGAATAGGGCCTAAGAGTTCCATGTCTATGTCTCCAGTGGTCCGATCCTTATTATAATAATACATTTTATTTTAAGCGTGGTTCATGACACACAGACACTTTACATACATTTAAGACAAACTATATACCAAATAATGTAAAAAAATATATACAATAAAAATGATACTCACAGTGCTCTGCTGGTTTGGCTGATTCTGATGAGGAGTAGAGGAAGCGTATTGGAGGGCTTAACTGAAATAATTGGCGATGGATAGTTGTTGAGTTGGTAGCCCCAGAGTGCTGCAAAAGTCTTCTCCTACACGAGGATGTGAGACGGATCACATGTAAAGCTAGATGGAGCTTGGTTTAATCCCGTTTTAATTCCACTTTTTGTTGGTACGGCAAAGAATGAAATGGGATCGGCAGTGCATCATTCACTGAGTCATTTACTGGTCCGAGTTGCATTATTATTAGCTTTTCCAGCATCTAGCCAGCACGTCGCTACAAAAGTCTATTTTGGATGTGAAAATCCATCCCAACACGTGTAGGCCTACTCCTCGCCCGGCCGTCTCCAATTCGAAAATACAATGCAATTTGTTACCACCACTTCACACAAACTGCCCTTTCCCCTCTTTCCCCTGCCTGCCCTACAGGTGTCAATCATTTCAATAATGGATTTTTTCCAAAGAAGAGAGAAAAAAATATTTTATGAATGATACTGAGAATTGGTAATGGTTTCCACCCATTACTCTTTTTTTATACTTTGGTCTCCCTCTTGCCTCTCAAAAATGGAGGGGGAACAACCTCCTCTGCCTCTATGTGTGTGTGTGTGTGTGTGTGTGTGTGTGTGTGTGTGTGTGTGTGTGTGTGTGTGTGTGTGTATACACATATCCTTGGGTCTGTTGTGTGCTCTGTGGCAGATTTGCAACCCCTCGCTTACTGACCATTTCAAACTTGGCCTTCTCAAAGTCTTTTCATCGTGGGGATTTGGGACTTAATTTTGCAGCCATGCGATAGAATTGGGCAGAACACAGCCAGAGAGCAAGAGGGATTTGTACATACGCTAGAAAAATTATGTGCATCAATGCGTTGCCAGCTTTCAAGGACGGACCCTAGTTAACATGACATCTACAGGAGCAAACAGGCGGTCTGATTGGCCGCGAGCCCAAATGAGTGCCTAGCCACTGTGTATGAATGGATATATATATATATATATATATATAATATTACATGAATCACGTTGTAGCAGCCGATAAATGAGTCTTATGGCGCATATACATAGTCATGGTCTGATTAAACATAGAGCGGTCTGAGCGGTACGTCATATGTGCCCTGTGACTTTTCCGGGTGCGTTTACTGCGTCATGGTTAAGATATCACACGTCCTTCAGCTGTAGGGCCAGTTAAAGTGAGCATTCAATGTAATTCCAAGTTTCAAGGCTGTTTGCCAAACGGTTCTTCATCTTTTCTCTTTTTCTCTTTCCCAATAGAGTGGATTGAGCAAACATTAAAAAAAAGTTGAATAGTTGAGTATTGGTACTACTGCTGTGGCCGTGGCCCTGTATGAAAAAAAACATCTTAAGTGGAGGCGGGTTAATGTGAGGAAATGTCCCTGAAGTGTATCAGTGTTTTACTTAAAGTCTGTGTAAACCAAAAGTAAATGTGTTTAGAGTTTGTCACACGTGGAAAAATGCGTTATTAACCACCAAGCCAAATTGAATGATTAAAATTCGCTAAGTATATAAAATTAGGATTCAAAATCGTGAAAAAATAAGCATTATTCTAAGCTCTGAGACGCTGGGAGTGTGTCCGCTGAAGGTGCTAAACCACTCCCATTTGCGCACAGGCGGGGCGGAGCCACTCTCAACTGTCAAATAATAACTTTCAAATAATAACTATCAAACTAATAACTGTCAAACTCACGATTGACCGCGACAAGCGGTGATGCAACTGCGCTCTGGTTGTTAGGGGTGGGGCAACGCTAAGGGGTAGCGCGTACGTCATCATGTACCCTTTAAGCCCCGCCCATTAAATCCTGAACGTGAAAATGGTGAAAAATAGAAAAACGGTCTAACTCCACAATTCAACATTAAAATGTTATACATGGTTATGACTTTCTAGCGTGTGTAATGTGTGTGAGACACATTTCAGAATTTGCTTACACGGTTTTTAAGACGGATGATATATGTAGATGAGTGGATATCCAATATCTCATGCCATTTGTTTGCAATTTATCCCCAATCAATTAATTAGTTTCAAATCAAATTAATTGATGAAATCAAGGTGATCTATGCTGCGACTGCAGCATTTTCTTCTTCCAGTATTCGAGGCTCCGATAGTAAAAGTCAAGTCGTTCTTTTTTGGGGTCACATACTTACAAGCTAGAAAAGTCTTGTTTCTGCGTGTGTCGCAATGGCACATCAGTGGGGGTCGCCGGTGAGCAGCATGCCTCCATCTTCCAAACACAATTACCTAGATAAGTGTGCGGTGCCGATTCGTATTATTTATTTATTTATTTATTCATTCATTCTCTGGGAGGGCGATGCACACAGGCACCTGGCGAGGCTTCAGAGACGGCGAGGCTGTTCCCCTTGCCTCTTCATCTTCCAGCCTCTCTTATCGGCACACACCACCTCTACTTCAAGGCCCTTGTCTCTCTCTCTCTCTCTCTCTCTCTCTCTCTCTCTCTCTCTCTCTCTCTCTCTCTCTCTCTCTCTCTCCCCCCACCCCCCCACTCATTTCTATTTCTCACCCGTCAGCTGAATGTAAAACTGTCAAACACACAGTTTTCTCCCGAGTGATCTCCGTCTTACGCTCAACTGATTCTTATCAATGTCAGTGGTGTATATAAACCCCCCCCCCACACACCCACGGCCTCAGGGGACCTCACAGCGACGCCCCCCAATTAGAGGCCCCTCAGGTGGGGACCGCCTCTCTATCTGGGGTCCAGCATGGCCGCCATCTCCTGACCCACTTAACATGTCTGGCCGTCCGGCTTGCCGCCAAACACGACCCACCTCCTGATTGGTTTGCTCTGATGGGGGTCCACTAGCGGGGACATATGATTGGCTGTCTGGTGTGAAAGTGTGTCATAACATTCATCATCATCATCATCATTACAACTGACAAACTAAGTCTCTCTCTCTCTCTCTCTCTCTCTCTCTCTCTCTCTCTTTCAGAATTTAGACTCAACTTTATACTTTATATTTATAAGTTACGGTCTCAAAGGACTTCACAGCACCACATTAGTCCCGCCCTCTGGCCCTAAACTCTCAAAGCCCATTGGCTGAGCTGCTGCTCTGTTGAGGGCCAGACACCCGAGGGTGCTGGTCCAATAGGTCCACAACATAACTCCCATGGTGATAGAGGAGAGGGAGATAGGGTGAGGGGGAGAGGAGAGGGAGTGGGAGAGAAGTGTAAGAGAGAGATGAGAGAAGGAGAGAGAAGGGAGGAGAAGGAGAGTGGAGGAGCGATGAGAGAGAGAGGAGATGTAGAGGGAGGAGGAGAGAGAGGGGAGGGATGAGAGAAAAAGGAGATGTAGAGGGAGGAGGAGAGAGAGGGGAGGAATGAGAGAGAGGAGTTGTAGGGGGAGGAGGGGAGGGGAGGGATGAGAGAGAGGAGATGTAGAGGGAGGAGGAGAGAGAGGGGAGGGATGAGAGAGGAGATGTAGAGGGAGGAGGAGAGAGAGGGGAGGGATGAGAGAGAGAGGAGATGTAGAGGGAGGAGGAGAGGGGAGGGATGAGAGAGAGAGAGGAGATGTAGAGGGAGGAGGAGAGAGGAGATGTAGAGGGAGGAGGAGAGAGAGAGGAGGAGAGAGAGGGGAGGGATGAGAGAGATAGGAGAGAGGGAGGAGGAGAGAGAGAAGTGTGTAGATCACATCATGTTCCTCTTCACGTCAGGTTTCCCCTCCCCCAGGGGATCTGTCTCTCTGGCTCCACCTCCACACTTACAACTTCCTGTCAGCGCAATGACATCAGGCATCTCCAAACACCCTCCTGTTCTCTGGGGGGGGGGGGGGGGGGGGGGGGGGGGGGGGGGGGGGGGGGGGGGGGGGGGGGGGGGGGGGGGGGGGG
>JAOPJI010000001.1:8345326-8359178 GCA_027122695.1 Merluccius productus | reverse complement strand
GCTGAGAGATGATAAGCATCCTAGGAATCCAGTTGCACACACACACACACACACACACACACACACACAAGCATGGGGAGCATGACATAAGTACTAAGTAGACCCGGTTGCCTCGCCGACGGTAAGTGAAACGCGGGGTTACTTTCGCTGAAGAGGTTGAAAAAAGAAACATACATACAACGTACATTTGAAACACTGTATGTTTGAAACAGATGGAAAATGACATTTTTACATAGTAAAGGTTTTGACATTACTCCAAGGGGAAGCATGAGTAGACGATCCTTAAGCTAAATATTAGCCTCTGCCGCTCGTAAATCAAGTAGCGTAAATTCCCTGTCAAAGCTGTCCTTATTTGTGTATTATTAGGCCGTGTGAAGCGTGACATTTGTCCTCATGAATGCCGGGCGTTCGCCCACGGCGCTCGACGGATGGCAAACAATAACGGTATTGAGACGCCGGGGGGGTTTGAGGCTGTGGGCTGGCCAACGTAATGACTTCTACAAAAACGGGCAGAAATTCAGCGCGAGAACACACCCTCATACTTTCCCCTTCGCATGGAAAAATGTGTTCATAATGTGTGGGGGGAAAACACACACACACACACATACACACGCGCGCACATGCACACGCACACACATACACGTGTGCTGTAAATCTTCGATGGAAGCAGCATGTGTTGGGTGGTGGATGGGTTTGGTTTTTATTGAAAGGAGGGAAACTCAGGCAGCACAGATTTATTTTCGTCGCATACATTTTGGAGAGCGTCGGGTTTTGGTTTGGCTCTGCGCTCTTCCCCCCCAACTTCCACATAGTTGCCTTCACCGAGAGACGGATGTGCTGATTAGGCTTTGTGGTCTTCCTGTGGCCTAAAGTCAACAGTCCACTCGTCGTCTTGTAATTGGTCCGCGAGTGACAGGACAAGACGGCGTGACTTCCTTTCGGACATTCTTGCTCCAATTTGCTCCAATTTTTAGTCTGGCACTGTCTTGCAGACGATTCCTGGCGCTGGCATGCGGGCCGCGCCGCATTTGTTCACTCTATTGCTGATTCTGAGTAATAAACATCCAAGTACTGTCGTCGACCTATTCTTAGGACCAGTGCAGTCCAATATATTTATATATTTACCACAGCGTACATGCCATACCCTGGGTTAACCCCTGCTGTTAACTGGAGGCTGCTCCGTGGTATTTTATTACAGCATTCACGTTAAAGGAGCCATACTGTATGTAACAATGACGGGTGACCCAGTACAAATTCACAATATTGGAGGGTTGCCAGGAGATGAGCCGAGCGCAACATTATACTTTATTATTCTGCGTCGAGTCCTACGCTGTAAGTCGATCAGCTAATGTAGACCTTTGCTTTGTCAAACACGAGAGCGAGGCTTTTCAGGGAGGGGGAGAATCTGGCTCATAATCTCAGCTGATCCAGTTCGTTCGCCTGCTTCCTTGGCTGCAGCACGCTGTGTCTGTGTGTGCCAATTTGTTTCATCACCTGTCAACCCGGGTTGTCGTCATGGGCGGGTGGGCGGAGTCAACCCGGGGGGTGAATAGTGAATCACACATTCACCCAAAACAAAAACAGACGTTTTGACCCGGACTGGAAAATTTCAAAGGGTAGCATCCTGGCTGTAGCACGGAGAAGCCGGTGTTACAACTTAGCATGTTTCCTTAATCCTTAATGTATTACATTACAATAGCCCATTAATAAATAACATGTTATGCTTACTATTATATTGTACATTGCACAATATTAATCATATTGTCCTTCTAACCCCCCCCAAGTTCATCAGCTTCATCATCCTGATCTGCTATGCGTCGTCACGGACGGGCGGCTACTCCGCCGTGGCCATCTGCCAGATGGTCTTCGCCATCATCTTCTTTGTGATCTTCATGATGGAAATGGACAAGCAGATCCAAGTGGTTAACTGGGTGTGGAGTGTGAGTTTACACACACACACAGACACGCATGCATGCACACACACACACACACACACACACACACACACCTACAGGAACACACACGGACATGCATACACACATCTACATGAAGACACACACAAGTATTAGCACACACACACACACACACATGAATACACACACACACCTACAGGAACACACACGGACATGCGTACAAACATCTACATGAAGACACACACGCAAGTATTAGCACACACACACATACATACACACACACACATGAATACACACGCACACACACCTACATGAACACACACGGACATGCATACACACATCTACATGAAGACACACACACACAAGTATTAGCACACACACACACACACACATGAATACACACGCACACACACCTACAGGAACACACACGGACATGCATACACACATCTACATGAAGACACACACACAAGTATTAGCACACACACACATACACACACACACACACATGAATACACACACGCACACACATGCATACACACATGCTCACTTATACTCATGCTGCACACATATTTCATACAGTCCATAATGCACACTCACACACGTGTACAAACATGCAAAATATATAGAGAGGCTAAGCCCCGCCCACCTCACTTCCTGGAAGTAGCTGTGGTGGAAACACCATTCAAAATACTTCTGATTGTGAAACCGAATCTTGGGGAAATCCCCCAATGAATTATTTGAGCCGGTTGCCATGACAGTCGTCAGCTGACCATGACAGAAAAATATACAGTGCTTTAAAAAACTAGAGATGCATATGTATGTATGTATGTATGTATGTATGTACTGTATGTATGTATGTATGTATGTATGTATATATGTATGTATATATGTATGTATGTATGTATGTATGTACTGTATGTATGTATGTATGTATGTATGTATGTATGTATGTATATATGTATGTATATATGTATGTATGTATGTATGTATGTATATATGTAAACGTTCTCAATGCGTTGCGCGTTCGGTCCCATAGGAATGGCCACGGAGAGGACAAGAGGGAGGAGCACGGATGGCCAGAGTACAAAACCCTCCCCGCCAGAGAGACGCCGGGCACCAAGCAGGTGAGACCTCGGTGCAAATACACAGTGGGACATGACACTGCGTGTGTGCGTGTGTGCGTGCGCGTGCGCGTGCGTGCGTACGTGCGCGTCACCGACTCCCCGTCCAACGCCACGCCACACTAAGCGGCTCCCCTAGTCGTTGTGTAATGTCCCCCTCCTGCAACGCCGGAGGTGCTTCGACTCGTGCTTGATGTCTTAAAGAAGCGTGTGCTGTTGTCCGCGCCGCAGGGCTGCTTCGTGGTGGAGCTGGAGCGTGGCCAGCGGGGCTTCGGCTTCAGCCTGCGGGGGGGGAAGGAGTACAACATGGGCCTGTTCATCCTGCGCCTGGCCGAGGAGGGGCCGGCCCTCCGCGACGGGAGGATACACGTGAGTCACGCCCACTGCTGCTCACGCTGACTCTGGGATGTTGTTTGGGATGTTGTGTAGATCCCGGGGGGGGTCACCAGAAGCAAGAGAAGGAGGCCAAGCAAAAACATTGTGCCAACTGTACTCCGCCGTACGCTAATGGGTTGTGGTGTCCAATCAGGTGCTCCACAAACGTTGGCATCGAGACCCGGTGTCCTTAGTATTCAGCGAGTGTAAACAACCCTCACCCTAGCTGATGAACAATGAATAAATCAAAAAGCTGAAAGAATTGTGTATTATGTATTATGTATTAGCTTGTATTTTCTCTTCACTCGCTGTTATGACCGTGGAATATATACATACGTAGTATCGAGTCTAACTTGTGTGTGTGTGTGTGTGTGTGTGTTCGTGTTCCTCTGGCAGGTAGGAGATCAAATCGTGGAGATCAATGGCGAGGCTACCCAGGGCATCACCCACACGAGGGCCATCGAGTTGATCCAGGCGGGGGGCACTCAGGTTCACCTGCTGCTGCGACCCGGCCAGGGCTTAGTCCCGGACCACAGTGAGTGACTGCTGAGGGAGCGCACGCACACACACACACACACACACACGCGCACGCATTATTTATAGATCTAGATGACCGTGAACCACATATGGATATTGGCTCTTGTTCAGATACGGCTTCCCTTGCAAGGTGCTGAGTTTTAAATATGTACTATTATTCTTATTCGTTTATTTTATCATGCATGTTTTGCGAACGATTCTCTTGACTTTTCTCTCCTGGTCCCTTCTTTTTTCTGTTTCGGTCGATCTAACTCTCTCGCCTACTATCCATGGCCTTCTACCTCACTCTCTCTTCTCTCTCTCTCCACGTGTGTGTCTCTGTGCCGGCACGGCTCTCTGTTTCTACCTCTGTATTTCTTCCTCCTGTAGGTCTGAACTCTTCTTCCACCCTGTGCTTCTACATGAAACCAGAGCATCACTAAAGGCATCACTGCTTTTCTTGGTCTGTCCCTTTTGATAACCTCGGTAAACCTTTTGTATTCTCACCTTTTTCTTTTTTATCTCTCCTTGTCAACGCAATTCAAACAGCCGATTTCAACAGTCTCGGTCGGTCCTTTAGGCAGCGGAGGTCAGGGTTCCCCCCCTGCTTGTCATTGGCTCAGCCGCATGTCGGTGACAAGCAGGGCAGCCTGCGAGCGTAGCTCTATGGTAGCGGCCCAGCGAGAGCCAGCGGTCTTCTTCCGATTCCGTTTAAGCCGCTTATGAACATTACTGAACATTACTGAACATTACGTGCCGCTGAACACACACCTTATCCCAAGACAACATTGAGGTTAAGAACACGGAAAGCCCAAATACGAGATATTGATCAGATATTGAGCGAAAGATTGTGTGCATCCACTCGCCGGTCCAAAGATTGACTTAGAGTTTGTATGAGGCTCGTATTTGGAACCCCAAAATCTCTTTTCAGTATCACATCAAGTCTATGTATTTTCACCTTCCCCATCTCTGTCTCTGTCTCGGTCTCGGTCTTGGTCTCTCTCGGTCTTGGTCTTTCTCTCTCCCTCTCCCTCTCCCTCTGTTTTCTGCTGCATCTTCGGGCTCTCAATCACGGCTGTGCAATTCTTATCAGCTCTGGGGGGGAAATTGAAAAGTCAGTGCCGGATGAAAGCGACAAACTTTGATTTGAATGGCTGTGGCTTTGGACTGATGCATATCTTATGATTTTGACTTCGACCTCCAACTTTTGGCAGGCAGTTGATGGTGGTATTAGGGATAAAATGAGGATAACATTATTTAATAGGGCTTTTGATGCATGACATTTCCGGGTTGTCTATAAAGAGTCTGGCCAATGCTTGACCCTATATTGGATATTGACAGCCTTCACAGTGTGCTTGATTTCTTTCTTTTCTTTTTTGTTCTTCTCATCTGTTGTACAACATTCATTTTCAGGCTCAAAGGACAAAGCAACTATTCCGACGTCCGGCTTTGCCAGGCTCTCTGTATCTGATGAGCACTCATCACCAGCCTCTCCGCCCTCCGCCTCTGAGACATATCCATCCCCACCCGACACCACCACCACCACCGCCGCCGCTCCCGGCCCCGATGACTTCCGAGGGGTGTCGACCAACCGAGCCCGCGGGCAACACTACCAGAAGAATCCCAGCAGCCCCGGAGGCCAAGACAGACACCCTCCGAACCTCGACCCATCCCACCGAGACCAGGCGGCAGAGCCCACACCCTACGGCCCCAGGAAGATGGAGCGAGGAGGCTATGATGGATCCCTGGAGGACATGAGCCGGGAGAGAAGGGCCCACCATCCCTCCTCCTCCAGCCCCAGGAAGGGCTCCAGGAGGGGGGAGCCGCAGGAGGAGGCTGGGGGTCCTCACAGAAGCCCGGAGGAGCTCCACAGCCCACGGCGCCCGGCGGGCCAGGAGCCCAGGGAGAGGAGGCGCAGGGGGGAGGAGGAACGAGGAGACGTCCCCCAGGGAACCGCAGAGCGCCGCAAGAGAGATGGCGCCACCGCCGCAAACCCTCCCGCCCAGACGGAGTGGTCAGACCCCGACAGCAGCTTGGGCCACAGGGGTGGGGGGGGGAGAGATAGGGAGAGGCAGGTGGACCAGGAGGGCCAGCAGCACCCAGGACCGGCTGAAGAACCTGGGAGACGGGACCCCAGAGGGTCCAGCAGCAGCCTACAGGACCCCGTCTACAACGGGACGCTAGGCGGCAAGAAGGCTCCCATCACCCCGGGTCCCTGGAAGGTCCCCAGTACGTCCAAGATCCAGTCCCGCGTAGACACCACACATGAAGGGTTTTAATATGCTCACGGGGCATCCGATGTCCACCGAGGAGGAGGAGGAGGAGAGGAGAGGAGGAGGAGGAGGAAGAGGAGGAGGAGGAGTCTCTGGAGCACAGACGGTTAGAATGGAAGGAATTGAATCAACCACTTTTTGTGTTTATTGAAGAGACATTGGCATCACTGTGTAACTAACAACAACAATGCGTCATATCGCTCATTATCGATTAATTTCACCTTGTTTGCCTCAGTCAGGGTCGTCGGGCTATTGATGTCTGATTTAACCTACTTATTTGTGCTTAGATGTGGTTATATTAGCTTGTCCACAAGGTGGGGTCTTCTGTGTTTTGTTGATTTACGTTCGGGGGGGTGGGGGGAAACGACAACGTCTTTTACTGTTCCCACTAAGTGATTCCGGGCCATGAAGAAGCTGCTCTTGTATCACTCACACTGTGACCATTTTCCGTGAAGGCGGGAAAAAAACGTCTTTCCACTCCTTCAACACTGAAGACTCAAAGAAACCCCCCCCCCCTCAGCCTCCGATGCAATCAGTCATCTTAACTTCCTGGTGAGATTGCTCAAATGGGGGCTGTGGTTGATTTATGTCTGAGGAGGAAGAGCAGGAGGAGGAGGAGGAGGAGGGATTTTAATCAACTTTCAGAAGGTGACGTGTAATCTCCCAGGTTTTTTTTTTTCTTCGTCTCGTTGAGACCTTGAACCAGAGCTGTGAACTTGTGTGTAAGAGCATGCATGTAGAGTGTGTATCCCCCTCCCCCCCACACACACACAGCCGCCCTCCCTCATCCGCTTGGCAGTAGAAGAGTGCACTGATCCATCCAGAAGCTTGATGGGCATCCAAACCGCTGACCGGACACTTGTGGCTATAGTTATTTTTGTTTGTTGCCATGTGTGGTTCTGATGAAGGCTATTGTAATTTATTTGGAGATTCTAAGGAAATATCATTGTTATACATAGTGATTCATATCTTTTGTTAGTGAAACGTAAAAAAAAACTAGAAGAAATAAAATGTGTTGATAAACATCACCGTTGAAAATAATTTACCCAGGTCAAAAGCCACTACTATGTTTCAAGTATTTACGTTTGCAATACTTTTTTTTAGCAAATGCATGGGAATAGAGCATCATGGATGTAGACATACTGTTTCTACTAATGTGCGTCTGTGGTGTGACCTACGAGCCCATTCCAGCCATGTGATGTTGTCCACTGCTAGCAGTTATGTACTCTATGTCACTATATATGTCCCTTATCAGATTTGTATATTATTATTTAACAGAATATCTATATATATATAGAGAGAGAGGGAGAGAAGTACAATTCAGATTTGGCTTATCACCACTGATTGTAAACAAAAAGCCTTTGCCTTTTACTTATTGAAGCAGTCATTTATTATTTTCTCCCTGTAAGGGAACAACATATTATTTCTTTATATTTCTAGTGTATGAATCTTACCTGAGTTGTTCTTAAGACCATGCCCCTAAAATGTGACAGCAAAAACCTAGTGTGTGTGGTTTGTTTTTTTACATTTGTCAATCCAAAACAAACAAGGCTTGTATTTTGTCCTTTCGTCATCTAACTTTGGTCCAGAACTGGGAATGGGTTAGAGACATGAATGGTGTTGCTTTGGTATTCATTCATTACATTGCTATAGTGGTTTGCAACACATCCTGTGTTGACATAGCATCACATTGTTAAACACTGAATCAAATATGGAATTGGTCTAATATTTGTATCAAATCTGTCTTCCCTTACCAAGATTGATTGTAGGCTTATATTAGACAAATTTGAGTTGGCAGTGTATTACTTAAATGTACTTTTTTAAGTGTACTCTTTTTTAAGTCTTACATAGCACCCATGAAGTTGTAGCAACTATTTTTTTTTAAGTAGTTGGTAGCATTAATTATTCAATACACATTTTATTTCTGTTATTATTTATGTTTCAACAACACAAAAAAACAGATGGGGATTTTCTCAGGATTGAAAGTAACCAGCAGGGGCGCTATAGTCACTACAACACTAATGGCTGCAGTGGAGTGCAGCGACACCTCGTGGTTCCTGCACTGTACTGCAGCAGAGTTATAGTGGAGGTAGCGGGGACATTGCATAATAGTAGCCTAACCGACCTAACGGAAACCCAAATAGATGGCGTAACGCCCTTCTCGGTCTGCCTACTTCAGGCTGTAAGAATATATGCATTATGAGTATAGATTTTCATTTAGAGCTCATAAATTATTGTCCTTCTCACATAATGGGCTGCGGTACCATATGTTCACATGATGTTTAATACTGTGGCCTTGCATTGCTTCAACATACAAACAGCCTTTTTAGGTTTGACTTCATTGTAGTTGTAAATGTTTATAAATTGTACAGCACCTGTAAAAAAAAAAAAAAAAAAAAACCTCATTCAGATAAAAAAAAAACAATACTCTGTAAATCGTTTCATTATTTTTTTAAGTATTGAATGGAAAATTATATATAATTATGAAAGGATATATTCTAGTCATGGCATTCTGTTAATGCACTGATAAATAAAGGTTTACTGTATAAACAGGAACGTGCAAGCATTCATTTTGTTGCTGAGTGATATTTAAGGCCTGAGAGAAAATGTTTCCACATGCACTACGGCCTGCTGTCCTATCTGCTGCAGCCCTCTCGGTAGTATTATACATGTTATACACGTGGGTGTGTGGTTGTAGGCCTACCAGTCAGGATACTTTAGCACACTACTTGTTTCAACACATATATTTTTTCATCTCATTATCACATTTATATTTTTTCATTTTATTATCACATTTATATTTTTTCATTTTATTATCACATTTATATTTTTTCATTTTATTACCACACTTATATTTTTTTGTATTATTAGTCATATTTTATGATAACCAAATTACAACGACTAGTCTAAAGGCTACGTAACATTACCTATGTAAATTAATGTTTTAATTTACATAAGCCTTTTACGCATATCCATATATTTTGTATTTTGCATTACGTGTGTCTCCGCGTCATCCCGTGACGTCAGCTGAGTGCGTGCGTGCAGGACTGCACGCTCTCCCGGCGGCGTGAACTCAACTCCCACCTCAGGTCACGAGAACGGAAACTACATGGCCCAGGGTGCCGCGCGGTGCGCCTGCGCACAAGCCATACCTGCGCCGTTAGAACTACAAATGTCCGGTTAGCGGACTCCGACGTCGCGCCGGCTTGCGCAGTGGGGCTCGCAGCCCTTTGAATGTAGCGCACGGTACGTGCAAAGATGGCCGCCCAAGCCGACTTGGTTCATGCGAAACGTGTGAAGGCAGCGGCGAACGACGTCCTCGTCGCCAGGTTGGCGCAGGAGGAGAAGAAGAGGAAGAAGAAACGGGACGCGTCGCCGCCGGCCATCAAACGTGAGCGGTCGGATAAAGACGTGAAGAAAGTGAAGCTCCACCGCCAGCTGCATCCCGCCGAGCGGCACCAGCACCACCAGACCCACAACAACTTCTGCTCTGGGAAACCGTCCGCGCTGCCGCACCACCCCCATCCCCATCACCACCCTCACCCACATCCTCACCCTCACCCACATCCCCACCACCCCCTCCATCACCTCCATCCCAGCAGCTACCCCAACGGGTTGAAGCGGAATGCGCCCCCGCCTCACATCCCGCCGAAGAAGCGGCCGCCGCCTCCCGCTCCGCTGCCCTTATTCACCTTCACGCCCCTCAGGGCGGCCAAGGTGGAGGAGAAGGAGCCCCGCCGGGACCGGGACCAGGACCAGAAGAACCAGCAGGACCAGAAGGACCGGGGGCCCGCCGGGAAGAAGGAGAACACCGGGGCCAACGGCAAACCCGCCGGGCTGAAGACCACACCGCGCGGTAAGGCATGGGGGTCAGTGTTGCTATGGAGACATATGATGGCGAATAAAGAATAGGCGTTATGTTCATTAAAGTGACGCATGCGTGTTTGATCAATAGTAATCCAAGTTGTAGCCTCCATCCAGGGCCTGATAGTGGACTATACGTCCCAAGTCTCTTCCCATGATGCATTAGTAGACACTTTACACACTAATAATAATAATAATAATAATAATAGTAATAATAATAATAATTAATTGCATTTATATAGCGCTTTTCAAGACACCCAAAGCGCTTTACATAGTGTGTGTGTGTGTGTGTGTGTGTGTGGGGGGGGGGGGGATATGACACCTTATCTGCTACCAGTGTGTAGCGCCCACTTGGAATGCCAGATACAGTTTTCTCTGCCCTCTTATGGCCCCTTAATCTCCTGTGTGCAGGAGAGTCACGGCGTCACGACAAGAACGTCAAGTCTCTGCTGGCGGAGTACCTCCTGGAGAAGACCAGGAGGAGGAGGAGGAAGAGGAGGCATCGCAGCGGAGATGATGATGATGACGACCCCAGTGGCGGGAAGCTCCGCGGCGTCGTGCACCACATGGAGGTGCAGACCGTGTGCACAGGACCGGCACCCGACCTCACCCCGTCAACCCCCGCTCACCCGGCACTCCCCTCCCCTCATCCTCCGCTCCACCGCCACCGCCATCGCCATCCTCACGAGCGTCCCCACCTCCACGCCCCGAAGGCGCCGCCGTTCCTCTCCCATCAGGACCACTCGGTCCGCAGCGCGTGCCTGCAGACGGGCGACTGGCACGGCCGCTTCATGCACGAGGAGCGGCAGGCCAACGGCGGCGGCTGCGTGCTGCACGCGTACGCCGACGAGCTGGCCGCGCTGGGCGCCGGCGACCTGGGCTCCTTCGCCGAGGAGTTCATGAGGCGCGCGTTCGCCGAGACCGGCCGGAGCCACCGGGGGAAGCGGAAAGTGGCCGGCGCGCGCTACGCCCTGGCGGTGGTGCACGGGGCTGCCGCCTACCTGCCGGACTTCCTGGACTACTTTGCGTTCAACTTCCCCCACACGCCGGTGAAGATGGAGATGCTGGGCAAGAAGGACATCCAGACCACCACCATCGCCAACTTCCACTCTCTGGTACGTAGAACCCACTGCTGGGTAATGGGGTTGTGGAGCAGGTGTCGTCAGGTCTTCATCTTCATCAGGTCTTCATCTTCATTAGTACTCCATATTCATCAGTTCTTCATCTTCATCAGTACTCCATCTTCATCAGTACTTCATCTTCATCAGTTCTTCATCTTCATCAGTACTCCATCTTCATCAGTTCTTCATCAGTACTCTATCTTCATCAGTTCTTCATCTTCATCAGTACTTCATCTTCATCAGTTCTTCATCTTCATCAGTACTCCATCTTCATCGGTTCTTCATCAGTACTCCATCTTCATCAGTTCTTCATCTTCATCAGTACTCCATATTCAGCTATTTCAGTTGGGATGGAGAAGGACCAATCACGTGTCTTGGAGGGGGGGGGGGGTGAGGAAGGAAGGGGGAGGGAGAGACGGAGGGAGAGACTCTTTATGAGTTTACTTTTGCGCTGCTGACGCAAAGACAACCCGGATGGCTTTCCGTTTCCTCAGAGCAGTGAACACAAACAACACAAAACGTTTTGAACTAATAAAGAGAGCAGCGTGTTCACTGAGGAGGTCAAGTGGAATTGGCATCATTTTAAGATGGATGCAAGAGCTATTGTAATGAAGTGCATTGCATAGTAATACCATCGTTGGAGTATTGCTTCGCACAAACAAGTATCGGCAGCAGGGGTTGGATGGGGAGTAGAAGAAAACATTAAGGAGGAAAACCGTGAGTTTATTCATTCATTTAGCCTATAATGGAGACGTGAAAGCAGATACTAATTCTTTAGTATGTGTTGAGAAAGGCGAACTGGGTTGGTAGCCTGACTGGATCGCCTGGCAACATGATGGCGACATGATTTGCCTATGCAATTGTGGGGTGAATGGGGCGTGGCTCGGCGCTGGCTGTGGACTAGGGGGGCGGGGGGGCTCAGCTGCGGGGAGCGACACAGCTGTGGGTGGTGGGGGTAATGAAGGAAGGGGTGTATATATATATATATATGCTCACGTATGTTGTGCTCCCCATCACAGTGAGACCAGGTCCAGGCCCGGTGTAGTAAGGCGTCGGCGGAGACATGATCCGAAGCCTGATATTTGTTAGTCTGACCTAAGTTCCCGAGATCGGACAGATTTGTGAGGCGTCTGTGGCCGCCAGGCAATAAACAGTGTACCTTGCAATCCACCTCGCTCCTTCCGAACCCCCCTGTGGGGGGGTTTCACATTATTTTCACAATATTTCACATTTATCATACAGCAATAATACAATAGCAAGAGGTTGGTTGTTTGTTGGTTGTGCGCGCTGATGGCAATTCCTTTGTACCATAAATGGAGCCTTAATTTTTCCCGGGAGATCGTACCCGGTAGCAGACAGAGCTGCATATAGTGAACGCGAGACTTATAGGGAAGCTAAAGGAACCAATCTAAACACTGATGGTGTCATTAGTCTGTAGCCATTACACTATGCAATCAACATTTACTTTATATCGATAAGTGAAAGCAAAAAGGTTGTGTACTCCCACTCTAAATATCTCGCTGAATGCTGTGCAACAACAACAGTGCGTCTTCTCGGTGCTGTGGCTTAGCAAAGTGGTCAATGGTTTTCGCAGATGTCACAATATGGACCCATCCACGCACAAAATGCATTGCTCAAGAGCTTCTTTATCATATAAACACAATACACACAGCGAGAGCTACACTGACTTCCTGGCAACGTGACCGAAAGCTATACCCTTCATATTTTTTTCAGGGACACATAACACAAAACATATTATGGGATATTCATGAAGCTGTCACGATGAACATGTTGTGGCGCATGACGTGCGAGAGTGTCTGTTTGACTTAGACTGAGAAGTCTGTTTGACTTCACATTACTGCTGCTTGTGTGAACAACAAGGCCATGTGGGACTTCGACACCTGAAATACATGTACATGAAGAATTACACGCAGCCACACACACGCACACACACACACACACATGCACACACACACATACACACACACATACACACACATACACACACACCTGAGATATATGTACATGAAGAATTACACGCAGCCACACACATGCACACACACACACACACACACACACACATACACACACACACATACACACATACACACACACCTGAGATATATGTACATGAAGAATTACACGCAGCCCCACACACATACACACACACACACACACACACACACACACACATACACACACACACATACACACTTACACACACACCTGAGATATATGTACATGAAGAATTACACGCAGCCCCACACACATACACACACACACACATGCACACACACACATACACACACATCTGAGATATATGTACATGGAGACTACACACACATACACACTTCCCCCATGTGCACAGGTGTACACCCATGCACACAAGCATGTGATTACACACGAGATGCGCTACAGTGCGTTCTACTACAAACGTCCTCCGCCACACGGAAGCGCATGTATCCGTCGCTCATTAGGGTTTCACACAACGTTCAGCTTTACAGACGAGTCGCAGGTGCGTCGTCCAACGGAGATGCAGTGCTATTATCTCTTTAACTAGACGCCGAATTCTGGGTTTCACTTGAAAGCTTTGGGGGGGGGGGGGGGGGGGGGGGGGGGGGGGGGGGGGGGGGGGGGGGGGGGGGGGGGGCGGGGGGGGGCGGGGGGGG
>JAOPJI010000001.1:8299686-8319310 GCA_027122695.1 Merluccius productus | reverse complement strand
GAGAGAGAGAGAGAGAGAGAGAGAGAGAGAGAGAGAGAGAGAGAGAGAGAGAGAGAGAGAGAGAGAGATGAACACCAAGGAGGAGGGCAGGCCCTACATCCCCCATGGGAGAGAAATGTAGGATTTCTGCCCTCTATTTTAGGGCACTAGAATGTCACAAAATCTGAGGCCTATGTGGAAAGTGTGTGTGTGTGTGTGTGTGCGTGCGTGCGTGCGTGCGTGCGTACGTGCGCGTGTGTGCATGTGTGCTTGCATGGTGTGTGCGTGTTTGGCAATGTAATGATGTGGGGGCTGAAAGCTGCAGTAAGGTGACCCACTTACAGAGAACAGCCCTCCCAAACACACAAACACACACAAGCACAGAAACACACAAGCACACACAAGCACACACAAGCACACACACACACACACACACACACAGTTTGAGATGAAGATGCTTTGGCCCATTTTCAGACAGTCTGCATGGAGATGTGGGAGACAGTAAGAGAGGGAAGGAGACATATGCAGCCGTCAGTAAATAAGAAGACAGATGAACCGAAAACAGAGAGGCGACAGACAAAGAGTTTGGAAGGAGGGATGGAGAGAGGAGAGAGAGAGAGAGAGAGAAGCAGCTATGGACCGTGGATGTATTGCTGTGGACGGTATAGCGAAAGATGAATAAAGTAAGATCAACTTCGGAGAGGTCAATATCAATATGGCTCCAAACACTACTGCATGCATATCCACACATATGGATATGCAGTATGCATGTGCCATCTGAGCTGTTGTATACCTTTGCACCAGCAGCACAATGTTTGACACTGTGGTGCCAAACATGTGCATGAAATACATTCATAACATACACATGTTTATTAATATCGCCCTTGCTCTATGATGAGTATAGGTACTGTGCACGGATGATCGATTTGAATAATTCGAACGACGATGAAATGTCAACTATCACAACTTTTTGTCAGGTGGTGATTATTAGCAATAGCCTCAACTAGAAATCCCATTCGGTGAACGCTTATGAATATGCATAGCACCATCTAGTGGAGAAGGTTTGCAAGTTCTAATGTATTGGTTTGCAATTGTTGTGTAATGTAATTATCAGGGGGTTTTTTTGGAAAGCAAAGTAATACTAGGATATCTGCTATTTCCTACCCTAACAACCTTGAGCAGTGACCTAAGTCAGTTGATTTATTTAAGTTATGCACAATGGATAAATGAGAGATAGCCTATAAAGGAGGAAAACAAATACCTTGTATGTAGGATTGAATAACGGGTGGCAAATATTAAATATTAATGTCAAGAACCAGAACATCTTTAATGTATTTGAAGTAGCTTGGTTGTGGGCTATATAATATAGTTGTAGGCCCATCATGTTCACATAGTGTATTTTCATATTTATAGTGCACGTCCTCTAACCAGCCACTAGATGTCGCCATTGAAACCAATAGTTAATTCAAAGGGAAATGAATGAGCTAGTAACGAGATAGCTCAATTTCAATCAATCTCTAAATATTTCACATATATATGTATATATACATAATAATTATGATTCAATTTCTCCAAATAAGACTAGCGCCTGAAACTGTGGCAAACATAACACAACACGTTAGTCCAACGTGCTAGCTTAACGACCGCTCGGGGTTGTTTTTTTTAGCAATGAGCTCAAGAAATCCACCAAAACTTTATTAACCAAACCCCAACTGGATGAATGGAGACGTGTGCGACGTGTGCGAACACGTGTCTGTAAACTGACCGTGGGTCGGCTCTCCCTCGGCTCTCCACACCAGGAAGCAGAGCCCAAGCCGGAAACAAACCGACCCCAGGTCAGTTTCCAAGCTCGGGGACCGGCGACCACGTGTTTCCTCAGCCCCCGGGTCGGAGCCGACCATGTGCCGAGCTCCAAGATGGCGTTGCCGTGGCTGGGCAAAGAGAAGGGTTCAAACGCCGGCCACCGTGGGTGTCTGAGCGACCACACGTCCAGCGAGGTACGGGTTTTATTACGCAATGCGTCGACGTTGCTGTATAAAAGTGACGGTGTCGCGAAAGCCTCGCGGGGGGCGACGCCACGACGACCACATGTCCGCACAGCGACACGTGGCTAGCAAGCTAGTAGTACTGCCAGTAGTAGTAGTCTACTGGCCCGGTGGGGTAATACGTTTGATGCGCGCGTGTGTGTGTAACATTTGACGTGTTTATATCACGCGGATGTGTTCATCCAGGTGTTAGTGTGTGTGTCGCCTCAAAAAGGAGGGGGTGGTGATGGATGGATGTGTGTGTTTAAAGGGGTTGATGTGTGCGTATGGGAACAGGATGTTCCCGCAGTGATCACATCCGTAGCGAGGCGGACATAAGGTGGCGATTCATTCTGTTTGATCATCAGTTCACACGCACACACACACACATGCACGCGCGCATGTGTCGCGCACACGCGCGCGACGTTTCTAATGGTCCATTGGAAACGTCGCGTGTGTGTGTGTGTGTGTGTGTGTAGGATAGTCCATTAGTAATGGACGATCCTGTATGGCCACAGCCTTTCTGCACTGTCGGTGCTGAGTGACAAAAAAAATCAAATGTTCATGGTTGATGGTTCAGTCTGTCTGCTACAGTCCTAGTAGGGGGGGGGGGGGTCTGTTTTCACTAGTGTGTGAGTGAGTGTGAGTGTGTGACTTGATAGCGAGTCAAGAGCCGCCTAGAGCCCCGGTTTGGGAGTTCATTCAACGCCCAACCTATCCCCATGTCCTTATCTCCTTATCTCCTTACAACCTCACTGTTAGCCTCACTGTCACTGTTATCTGGAATAGTTAACCAGCATTAACAATGCTACTGCAATTCCTTTCCTGCAGGAACTATTTCGTACTTTTTCACACATGAATGAATGGGATATGCAATTACACAATGACATGTATTAGGCAGAACAATGCTGTGCAATGTAAAAAGTATAAAATAAAAAAATAATGAACACTGGAAACACTAGTCTGACGATTGTATTGATGTATTACATGGTATAGTAGTATAGTGGGAATGACTGAAGGACTATGTGTTCATGTAGAGCAGGTCATCCACCCACAGGACCACCAACAGGTGTCTGTCATACAGTCTACTGAACACAAATGAACTGGATTGCTTGAAAACCAATGCATGAAATCCCTCCCTATGTCTTGCATGGGCAGATGGACCTGATGAAAGCAGACCTGGAGGGTGTGATGATGAACACGCAGTCCTGTATGGACCACTCCATCCTGGCCATCTTTGAAGACTCAACAGTTGCATCAGAGGTCAGGGTTACAGTATGCAGCAGAATAACATAATTATTATTCGATGTAATCCACTAAACTAAACAAGTGCCATTCCTAATACTTCAGTCATAAGTTTAAAGGAATTACAATGACCGCCTACAGTTGGAAATTAAACAAAAATAAATAAATAAAAATCCCCATTTATGTAATGACAAAGGGATGACCAATTACTACATAAACCACACGGCATTGTACCTCTGACTCTGCTCCTGTGTGGGAGTTAGCTAATGGAAAACTAGGTGGGCGTGTTCAACATTGACATGACGGTTCATTTACACAAGAGGAATGAGAAATACTTTTACATGCAAACAATGCATGTAAAAGTAAAGTTACATTTGTATGTACCTTTTCAGCTGTGAAAAAAAAAGTGCCTACTCATTGTATTCGTACTGTTTAGGATAAGATTGATGTTGAGGAGGAGAGCGAATCGTCGCTGTTGACGGCATTAACGGAGATCTTGGACAGCGTGGAAGATGATGGAGGCACTCTGTCTCCGTTCGACACGCTCCCTGACTCCGAGTACCTCAAAGACCAGAAAGCCAGGAACACTTTGTCGGTAGGTTGACACGTCTCTCGTCTTATTTGTCACATACACACACGAGAAAGTATGGCCTGCATGTGTTTTATAATATGTTAAACAATTCAAGCTTCGGTTGACCCGTCGTCGATGAAGTCAACGTCGCTAACCCATTCTCCTTCTCTCCTAGGAGGACCGACGGCGGAAGGCCACACTCAGGTCATCCACTGTAGTTTTCACACAGAGGAGGCCTGAAGAAGAGGAGGAGGAGGAGGAGGAAGCCCAGAACATGCGCAGGCGCCACAGCCCGCCACGGCCATTCAAAACGCCATACCAGAAGGCCATCCACTGTACGGCCTCGCTCCGAGTGAGAGCGGAGAAGGACGCGGAGATCTTGGCCTCTGCCTCTCTGGTGAACCTGGTGAAGCTCATGCACCCCTACTGTCTGCGGGTGTACCGGGAGGAGGACGGCACTTCGTGGTCCAGGAGGACGGCCTCCTCCTCCTCCTCCTCCTCCTCCTCCTCCAGGCCCAACTTGAGCCCCGCACTGCCGTCACAGGGGGAGATTCTGAGGTACGTGAAGCCCTCCGGGGACAGCGACGAGGAGATCGACGTCGACCTGCTCGACGAGGAGGCCACAGACGGCGGACACCGGGATGTGTGCACTGAGGCCGCGCAGCTCAAGAGCGCGCTGGTGAACAGGGATGCGTGCAGAAGCCAGGCGGCCAGAGACAGAAAGCGCGTGAGCTTCGGCCCCGTGCAGGTGACGAGCATCGGCGACACAGAGGAAGAGGAGTCGGATCCAAACGAGTTGACGGGGGAGGAAGAGGAAACTCTCTCTCCGGTCGATGGCTCCGCCCCAGCACCCTTCACGCCGCCCGCCTGCGGACCCAGCGGCAACCAGGCCGAAGTGACCAATAACGATGCCGCACCGTCGTCGTCAGGTCAGGTCAAAGCCAAGTCCCTCAGCCTTCAACAGTACAGACAACTGCGGCAGACGAGACTGCCCCTGGTGGAGAAACAAGGTAACAACACCACCAAGTGGCCTTTACTGTCTGAAACTCCCAAGGAGCTGCCTCCCTTCCTCATTCTGCAGGGAACAACAAAAACACACCGCGATCCCCCCAGCACCAGGAGCTGTGGCGGTAAGACTTTGCCCTACAATGCACACCATCACAGATCAAAACGCTCAAGGGCCGAACCCAAAGCGATCTCCCCCTCTTGTCCGGTTTTAGACTGTACAGCTGCTGTAGAAAATAAGCCCACGGCAGTGAGTAGCGATCCACCCAATCCAGTTCTCCTCCCAATGCCGGCTACCAGGCCAGCCGCGAGCAGGGCTAACTGTCCACTGGTACCGTCCCCCACCTCGGGCTCCACAGAGCCGACCCCCAGAGCCGCCCTCTCCGTCCTCCCCAGCATCGGCCTTCTTCACGAGATTCGGAAGCAACTAGCTAAAATGGAGCAACCGAAATCCAAGTTAGCGCTGAATCCAAACTCGGAGAGCACTGGGCTCCTTCAGATTCCCGAGGTTTCTCAGCAACAAGCAAAACCTCTGCCACCGCAGGGCCCTACAACACACACTACGGTCACTTCAGAGACAAGGAAACCACAGTCTACAGAATGCATACAGAGACCACTAAACGAGACAGAATCTTTGCCAAAGACCCCTCAGTCCCTCGACCCGGATGTGAAGACGGCGGCGAAATTTCCCTCGTCTTTGAGCAACTGTGCTCGACCGTCTGCCCCTGACAACGTTCTCAGACCGGTGGTGGTGGAGGAGAAGGAAGCGACGGGGGCCGCTCTCAGTTTAACCTGCCCTGAAGAACACCCACCTCCTTCTCAACCCAGCGGCCGGGTCTTCCCCTCGCTGGGGGACTCCGGTGAGAGTCTATTCTGTATATCTCTGTGTGTAATGCGTGATGTGACATTTGTACAAATGTGTTGCCGTCTTTTTTGAACCGGTCTGATTTTGTTTGTGTGTAGGAATTGAAGCCACTGATCTGACCAGCCTGCTGGAGCAGTTTGAGGAAACGCAAGGTTAGTAGGGATGAATCATTTCCGTTAAAGGGAAACTACCAACGCCCAGTCATAGTGTCGGCTCCATTTGGCATTAAACCCAAGTTGTGAAATGTAACTAATATGGTAGTTACAAACTGAATGGTCCTTTTACTACATCACACACAATGCATTGCACCTCTCAATGTGCTACTGTCTAGGAAACTAGTTAAAAAGTTATTTTTAGTTCTATTTTTACAACAAATACTATTATTTATAGTGGCCACTATGTAGGTTTTGTACTTCTGTCTATTTTGCAAAATAGAACATGTAAAACTAGACGATAGTAACTTCTGTTTTCCTGGTGGGTGGCCTAACCCAATGTCTGTTTTGTTCCTCCTTCGACCACAGTGAACATGTCGGGGGAATATGAGCCGGAGGGACCGTCCGAGAACTGTTCTGAAGAACGTCTTCAGACTAAATCTTTGGCAGACAGTTGTAGTAGCGGCACAGTGGGTAAGTGTAGGGATGACTTGCCGCCTTTCTCTATTAGCGGCATTCACAATTCAAATCGGTCCAGTTATTAGCTAGTTTAAGTGTTGTTCTAAACTAGTTGTGAATTGTATTGGATATAAAAAAAATAACAACTATATAATATCAACATGAATTGGTGTATATGCAAACGTATATCTAATCACTACCATTCTTCTTTCCCGTCAGAAATGCATGGGTTGCTGCACTGTGAACCGGCTGGTCCTGGAGCACGGACCGGCCGGCCACCGTCTCCAAACGTGCCCGCGCTCACAGACTCGAACCTTGACGCGCCGCAAACTACAAACCCAGACATCCCATCCCAAGGCGTGCTGTTGCCCCCAAGCAGAGACACCGCTCTCCGCACTCAGGACCACACTCCCGCTAAGCAGCAGTGGAAGCATTCCCTGTTGTCCACTCAGCGAAGGCAGCCAGTCAAACCCAAGACCCCGGCAGCATTTAGGTCCATTCAGATCATAGACCCGCAGCCTCTGCCCTACAAGAAGACACAGACTCAAAGCCCCTTGAAGCCCGCCCTCACCCAGGCCTCTCCGATGCACCTGTCCTCCTCCTCACATGTATCCTCTGACCATGACTACTGTGCACCTCAGGGCCTTCCAGTCAGCGCTACTCCCCCTACGGATACGTCTTTCCCCAGGACTTCCTGTCAGGCTGACGTGCCCTCAGAGCGCGCCAACGCTTCAGAGAACCAACCGGCGGTTTCGGACACAAAGCTTCCCGTGGCGCCGGTTCCAAATTTCTCCGAGGGCGGGGCCGAGTTGGACTACTGTACCACTATGGCTACGGTGGAAGACGGGATGAAGCGGTGCATTTTTGCGACTCCGCCCCCCAGCCCTCCTCGGAGAGGGAGGGAGAAGGAGACGAGGAGGAGGTATCGGAAGTCCCGTCGTTCCGACTCGGGCTCGAATTCTCCTTCTTCCTCGTCGTCCTCGTCCTCGTGCTCGTCCTCCTCCTGCAGCTCCGGCAGCCCCTCTCCCAAGAGGAAGAGGTACCTGCGCCTCCTTCCTGCCGCCCTCTTTTGGTTTACTGCCTTGATTCTCATCGGACGCGTCAAATTAATTCTCGTATCCGTCGGTTGTCTGTGGCAGGTTTTGTCCTCAGCGTTCGGAAAGCAGTTCCTGCTCGTCGTCCAGTTCCGGTTCCCGCTCCCCTCCCCGGCGGTACCACTTCACTTACTCCAGGTCACGGTCCAGTCGATCCAGATCCAAGTCCTGGTCCCAGTCCAGGTCTCGATCCAGATCCCGATCTCCTCGGAACCACCGGAGGCGATGGAGAGGAGAGGTGTACAGGTTGGTAGTAGATCAATTGGTTCAAGTCGGACACCTTTCTGATGGTTCTAGATGGGGAAACTGTTTGAAATCGCCTCTCTATTTGCCAGTCCCAGTCTAAACCAACAACCTTTTGTCAAACAGAAGCAAGGAGTCCAGGCGGCCAGAGATGCGGCAGGAGATGCGGATCCATAAGCTGAAAGCCATTGTGAGTATGGGTCCTTCTTTTTTTTGTTGCTATCCATCCAGTGGTGAAGTGATTTCAATTTGGTCTCACCCATTGTCTCCATGCAGGATGAGCGCAGGGTCGTGTATGTGGGCCGCATCCGAAGATCCATGACACACGACGAGCTGAGAGAGCGCTTCTCCCTCATCGGACAAGTGGAAAGTGTCTCGCTTCACTTCCGAGACCGAAGGTAAGGAAACTTGAGTTCAAAGTTTGTTGGGTTTTTATATGTGTCGTTTTTTAATTCTCTGGAGAAATAATCTGCAGTTTTATATGCTAATGTTCATCATTCTGCTCGTCTGCCTCCCATAGTGACGGCATACTAATGCTCATGGTTCTGCTTGCCTCCCATAGTGACAGCTACGGCTTCGTGACATTCCACCACATGGAGGATGCGTTTGCAGCGATCGAGAGCGGCAGCAAGCTGCGGAGGCCCGACGAGCTGCCCTTTGATATCTGCTTTGGTGGAAGACGCCAGTTCTGCAAATCGGACTACGCCGATTTGGGTGAGGGTCTTTCATACGCTAAATCATCAGCCTTGTGAGACCACCCAGATATTCAAGTTTGCGTTTCGCAATGAATATCTGGTCTGGCCTTGGCTGTGCAGCAATTGATTTCAACATATCGGCCTGGCCTTGCGTTGTTAAAAAACTCAAACTCAAAAACATACTTGTATATTCTTCTTTGATAAAAGCCTTTTCGTGCACATTTCTATTTCTCTTTGAACATCATTATATAGTCTGTCTTGGATAAAGCTGTTTTGAGATTGCTCCGTCGATTTCTCCACTTTCCCTCGGGCGCCTCCGTTGTTTTGTTTTTCCTGTAATGAACTTAAAACTCCCTCCCCCGAGCGCTGATTGGTCATTTTTGCATTTTTGGAAAAGGCTTGAGCCCAGATCAGGATGGTCTCACAATGCTAAAAATCTCCCATCAAGTCTTCTTTTTAATCTAAAGGGTTATTTCATGTTCTATCCTCCTAGACTCTACCAAGGACGACGAAGCTCACGGCAAGTTTGAAGATCTGGACTTTGATTCATTACTGAAGCAGGCCCAGAAGGAAGGGAAGAGCTAAAGAGATCCTGGGGACGGTGGTTTACGTATGGCGGGCTGGAGATGGGAACGAGCAACAAACCTCGGACACATGCCTCTATTTTGTAGCACTAATTTTGCATTTTGTTTATATTTTTCACCTCACAATGCATGCAGACATATAATTGTGTAATTGTCTATACAAGAAGATACTAGCTAACACTATGTATTGGAACAGTTAGTGTTTGTTTTGGCATTATGTTAATATTTTGTACGTACGTAATACATTGTATATGTGGGTAGGGAGGGTTAAACTTTGAAATGAGAAGTGTTTATCTGGTTTCATGAAATTACATAAATAAATATGAGATATGAGATATGAATGAGTGAATTTGAATTCAGTTTGACGATCAAAATTCTTCAGTTATTTTATCTCATTTAAACATCAATGTGTTGAGATAAGGTTTACATAGTTACCTGGTTTGCCTTTTTTTAATTGATCATCTCACATGGAAAAGATAAGATGGTCATGAATGGTAATAATATTTATTAATTGTTATCAAATGTATTATTTGTAAGCAAGTTTTTAACATGGCCAATAACATTTGTATAAGCGGCATATTTGGTTTTCCACAACATACACAATAGTGTGTAGTGTGACTCATCTTTGCATCAATGCTCTTTATATGGGATGGTCATCTGTTAAATGGCAGATAAACACGCATCCAGACCTTGGAACTGGGAGATGTTTATGGATACTCAGTGTTGTATAATTAAAAGTCATTGAAAACATATCAAGTATCAAAGTAGGCCTAATACAAATGCTTTCGCAATGGTTGCAAACTCCTTTTAGTTAAGTGCAAGGATAGGGATACAATCCCAGACTGTAAGGATAAAACGCATTGAGGATGTGTGCAGTGTAGTGCTGCTGAATAAAATCCGTACTGTCCCTTTAAACCGCTAACCCGGCAGTCCATCACAGTGTTGACGTGCGTGTGTGTGGGTGTGTGTGGACCGCTAAATCCATGGTGGGTATGGACTTCAGCCTTATGAACTTCAGGCATTGTAAAAAATATGTCTTTCGCCAATCCACAATAAAAGTCATGCACATGCAATGTAACCATCGTGCGTAATATCCCTCTGCGCAGACGTGAGGAGGAGCACCGCACAACAGACCTGCTGCTGCACACAGACCCGCAGGAGTGTGTGAACTGTTATTGTCGGTACCACGGTGTATGTCTGTGCTCTGCACTGCATGAGTCTCGGTCGTGTTTATATTGTGTGCTTGGGTCCAAAGCCATGTCGGAACCGGGCGGGACAGCGGAGTCCAGAACCAGGAGCTTCATCAGCGGGGTGGTGGAAGGTAACTGACCTGCAGCAGGTCCCCATAGGCGTAGTAGTATTTTATTGCACTTTTTTTTATTTTTTTTATTTCAATTACTTACGTAGACAAACTTAATATGAAACGGTGACACTGACATCGATCTGTCTGTAATATTTTTGTTTGATAAAGGCTTTTATGGGCGACCATGGACTATGGAGCAAAGGAGACAACTTTTCCAAAGGTATTCCTCTCTTTCTACAAAACGGTGACGCCAGGTTTTTTTCAAGATATGTTCAATAAAAAGCTGAATCTATTATTATTATTATGATTATATCTATTACTAGGGAGCAGAAGTGGGGGTTGAACACGTACCTGTATGCCCCCAAGGATGACTACAAACACAGGATGTACTGGAGGGACCTCTACTCTGTTGAAGAAGCAGGTGAACACACACACACACACACACACACACACACACACACACACCTTATCTACAATAATGATTTTACAAATTCACCAGAGCACCTTAAGATATACATTTTTGCTCATGCAATCTGAATTGTTGTGCTTGTCTTGAAACCCTAAACCTGTCTGAAAATAATAATAATAATTAAATCATCATTAATACTAAGCGCTGCCATTACAGATTGTCCATGTTCACGATCCATGTAGTTTAAAGTATGCTAAAACGGATGATTTCAAAGGTGAATATTCATTAATGATTTTGTTTCTTCCCTTATTTCGGTAGAGCAACTGAAAGCATTGATATCTGCGGCCAAGGAGCATGACGTGGAGTTCATCTACGCCATCTCTCCAGGCCTGGACATAACCTTCTCCAACCCCAAAGAGGTTTCTGCCCTCAAGATGAAGCTGGACCAGGTAGGGCACGCTGGACCCGGGAGAACTGGGTGGAGTTCACTAGATAAGATGGTTCAGATAACCGCAGACCAATTTCACTTTTATTGGACTTGGAATGATTTTCCATGAGGAGTTCATATCTCCAGGGAAAGGCCTTCATTATATTGCTGATTAGGAATTATGGAGCGCTAAAATACAATATAAAAAACACTAGTGTGTGAAGAACAGATGTAACATGCATTTTGAAATGTATCTTTTGACATCACACACACACACACACACACATTTGCATTATTTGTTGCATTTGAGACTTTACACCACTTGGAGTTTGTCCCAGTCAGACAGCCACCATGCTGCTCCCTAAAGTTGAATGTGCTGCCTTGCTTACTGGTGCAGAACTATCGGCAAATGCTTAACCACCCACCAACTCTGCACTGGAATTACACCCTTTCATCCAAATGTGGTCATCCACATTTATACGTTTTTAAATAAATGCTTGAAGTTACCCGAGTATAACCTCTAATTTGGATCTCCAGGTTCGGGAGTTTGGCTGCCGGTCGTTTTCCCTTCTGTTCGACGACATCGATTTGGAGATGTGCCCGGCCGACAAGCAGGCCTTCAGCTCCTTCGCCCACGCCCAGGTGGCCATCACTAACCAGGTGTACCAGCACCTGGGAGAACCCCAGACCTTCCTCTTCTGTCCTACAGGTCAGCCCATCATTCGTTTTCACTCGACATTCAACCATCCACGTCCAGGAGTTAGGTCAACAAGAGTGTTGCGTGTGTGTGTGGTTGAGGTGAGGCTGTGAACCAGTCTGACGAGTCCGACTGACTAGACTGGTGCTGGGTGGGGCTGCACACCTGTCCTGTGTCAGGACAGGCCCCAGTCCCCCCCTCCCCAGTTCAGCGGGGGGGACACAGGATATTGTAGTGGTGGTTAGGGTGTACCGAGTTGGCTCCCCAATGCCAATAAAGCCGAACCCCTACCTGCCCATTAATGACATGTCTCTGAAATCATTGTAAGTCGCTGTGGACAAGTGTCTGCTAAAATAACGAAATAGTAAGGCAGACACAGGTGTGGCGGCCCCTGAATGTTTGCCAGAGAGTTTTGGTTTGTTGTAATTCATGCATCCATGCTCTGGTTGTGAGTTGTACTGTTACTGACGCCGGTGGTGTTTCTCCAGATTACTGCGCTGCGATGTGCACCCCCAGCGTGTCCCAGTCTGCCTACCTGCACACCGTGGGGGACACGCTTCACCCCAGCATCGACGTGCTGTGGACCGGTAAGGAAAACTGGCATCGGAACCCCGGTCCTGGGGCCGGGTCTATCTCTCTCACTCACTCAATTCCTTAATGAACCCTTGAGGCGTGTGCGTGTGCGTGTGCGTGTGCGTGTGTGTGTGCGTGTGTGTGCGCGCGTGCGTGTGCGTGTGTGTGTGGTTTCAGGTCCCAAGGTGGTGTCCCATGTCATCTCTGTGGAGTCCATAGATGAGGTGTCTTCTGTCTTGAAGAGGGCGCCGGTCATCTGGGACAACATCCACGCCAACGACTACGACCCCCAGAGGCTGTTCCTTGGGCCGTTTAAGGTACGTCAGCTCTTAGAAGATCTTACTGGATCACTATTTTAGATCAATAATCCATAATAATAATTATGTAAGCCCATAATCAATTTAAAAAAAACTTTGTTCCCAGGACCGTCCATCTGAGCTGATTCCAAAATTAAAAGGAGTCCTTACTAATCCCAACTGTGAGTTTTACCCTAACTTTGTGGCCATTCACACTTTGGCCACGTGGTGTAAGAGCGCCGCCGACCCCGGACAGAGAGATGTGGAGATGAGTGAGTCATCTTCATATTTAATTGTAGTAGTTCCAATACAAACATCTGCTACCAAATATGACTTTTTTTTACACAAATCAGCAGATTTTTAAGTTTCAAGGATTTCATTTTTCTTATTACCAAAAAGGTAGACGATGAAAAAGTACAAATCATTAACCTTGCAACCGTCTCCGTTCTTAGGTGATGACGATCAGGACCACAGCTACAGTCCCCAAAAAGCTCTCAGCCTGGCCCTCACCGATTGGCTACAGGAGTTCCTTAACACGGACCAACCGGGAGGTACAAGCGGTCTAAACTAAAGTCACTGTCCTGAGAAGCGACCATATCAAAGTCCCATTGGTTTAACCCGAACCCTTTAACTACATCCAGGTCCCCGTAGCTCTCCAACTCGCCCCACCAAAGGGTCTTTGGACGAGGAACCCATGCAGACGGACGTGGGAGTGAGTCCCCATGTCCCCGGGCCGGGGGACAACCCGCTGTACACCGCCGAGCCCCTGACCCTGGAAGACCTGAACCTGCTGTCGGAGCTTTTCTACCTGCCCTACGAGTACGGCCCCACGGCCAGGACCATGCTGCAGGAGCTGGACTGGCTCAAGACCAACAGCGCGGCTGCTTCCGCTTCAGCCGAGACAGACCAGGTACACCTCGGGTCCACACACACGACTAGAGAATGAGATACTCCTCCATTTCCACTTTCTCTTCCCGTCAAGACAATATCGTTCACCTTTTCTGGCGTTCTCTCAGACGGCGGAGTGGCACTCGAGGGCGCAGCGCTTCGACAAGATGTGCGAGGCGGTGGTGCAGATGTTCAACCGCCTGTCCAACGCGCCCAACCGCAGGATCCTGTACGACCTCTACGACTACATCTGTGACATCAAGAGCGGAGTGGGCCTGGCGCGCGCACACGTCAAGGCACTAGGCAAGAGGGAAAACCAACAAATGGAGTTACGATGTGATCGCCGAGTCGATGGGTTGACATGTTGACATGTGCTTTTGTAATGCCTCTGTTGTTCCACAGGGGGGCGTGGCGGCCCTCCTTCGGCCCAGGTCATGAACGGTGACCCCGAGCCCTGGGGTTTCCGAGGCGGGCTCTCCGGAGAGTTCCAGGTAACTGTGATTTAACCGCAAAGCACGGCGAGTTAAAGAGGAATCTCATTGAACTTCAATGCGTCGTAGTTCCATTTTGTTTGTGCCTTTTATTTCATAGTATAGGTTCTGTTTAACTACACCCACTCGGCTCGTTTGAGGGGAATTAGGTTTTTTTTTAAACCCCCAAACTAAAATAAGAATTTTTGCACCTTTATGCTAACAGACTCATGATGGAGGATGACATGATCGATTGGCATTAGCAGTGAAGTGTTTGTACCGAGTCCTCACAGTAACGTTCTCTACTGCAGAGAATGCTCCCATGCCACGGGAACAGGGACCTCTTCAGAAACCCTCCCATGACCGCAGTGTACACCGTGCGGCCGTACTGCCCCGGGGACGAGGTAAGAGGCCTTTCAGGGTACCCTAGACATTCATCTTCCATAGCATAACAACAAACCTTCTCTCTAGACGGAGGTCCAGAGTATCTTCAAGGAGATGCAACGAGAGGCAGCGGGCAAAGTGGCCACAACAGTGCAACCTCTTATAAGTGACGGGTAAGTGTGCGTGTGTAGCCAGATTCTTCCACCTCGAGTTTCAACGGCAGCGTTCCGGTATTAACACCAGCACTACCTCCGCTAGGCTGTCCGCAGGCCAGCTGCTCCCTTCCAGCCAGTGTGCGTTTGTGCTCGAGGATGAGGTGGGGGTTTGTGGCTATGCGCTTGGACTCGCTAATGTCGGACAGGCCGCAGCAAAGATTCAGGTGAGTGTCCGGTCCTTCAGGAGCTGGGCCGTTTTGTTTAGAGGAAATGCTGATGATTAACGTAACATTAACATTACCTACCTGTAGAGGGCGCTGTGGGAGTCCATCCTGGGAGTTTACCCGTCCCTGATCACCATGCAAGTGCTGCCGAGGGTCACCGACCCGGCCCCTGCCAAGCATATGATTGGCTGTCTGCTCTCGTCCATCAAAAGCTCTGGTGAGTTTTGTCTCATTAAAAAAAAGACATGTTTGAAAATGTAATAAATCCACCGGTGACAAGCTGGCGTATGTTTTCCAACTCTCAGGGTCCAGAGGAGTATTCTGTGAGTTGAGGCCCACCGATCGCAGAATGCTCGAGTTTTACACTAAACTCGGCTCCTTCCACCCCATTCCCTTAGCCGGTGCCCCTCAAGATGTCATTGCAATGGGGACTTCCATGTGAATAAGTGTCTATTGCTTTCAGGTTTGAGATGTGAGCGCTAAAGCAGGTAAACAGATCTATAATAATTGAGTGCTTAAGATGAATTATGAATCTTTCCACTGCAGCAGACATGTTTGTCAATAT
Organism: Merluccius productus; assembly: GCA_027122695.1. NCBI lineage: Eukaryota > Metazoa > Chordata > Actinopteri > Gadiformes > Merlucciidae > Merluccius > Merluccius productus. The sequence goes on along the minus strand of JAOPJI010000001.1, from coordinate 8,304,003 downwards.
CTCAGAATCTGTGATAATTATTGTACCACATCACCAGGACAAATAAAACACCTTTGATGGCCTCTGCCATTTGTCGTTACACATTGCAAACATTCAAAAACCAACACTTTCACACTCATTTACATACACATTTATTTTATAGAAATAAGTTATACATTAAAGATATTTTTAAATAAATCAACTCTGTTCTTTAAAATGTAACAATTCTTAGGTTCAAATACTATTAAGTCAACGATGTCCCAGAGCATTTAATTCATACTTTGCTAAGTATAGGTCCATATTCAAGGATTAAAATCATAAGATGCTGACACACCATTGAATGAAAAGAGGCTTACATCCTGAAATCAGCAGACCCTTGCATCAGTGTCACATTAAACAGGCACACACACACATACATATATATATACATATACGTATATATACATACATATACATATGTGTATATATATATATATATATATATACATATGTATATATATATATATATACACATACATACAGTATATATACACACATTACATATACATATATGTATATATATGCATACATACAAGATAAAAACAAACTTGTGTCCCAAGGACAAGGGGATTAAAAACTGTGTGTGGCAGTACCATTGCTAAGCTAATAGCAATGCTGCCAGCAGAACTATATGGAGGCAGAGGCAGCAATCATCCAATCCTTAAGTTGAACATAAGGTCGGTTACAGATAACTGAACTCCTAAAATGTCATTACAAAGAAAACTGCACTTAGTAAAATAAGTGGGCCCTTTACTTTTTTCTTATCTGCCTGCTTCTACCTTCTCCTCCTCTAGCCATGAGTTCATCCTTTTGGGTGCTAAAGTACAAACAATGTTTGTTTTTGGCTAAGCGTTTATCAGCTTTTGTAGGATAACCCTTCATTGGAGAAATGTTCAAATGGAATGCCATATACACCTAGCCTTTTTTTTTGGTTTGACGTTAAAACAATTAACAAAAAATACAAAATAATAAAATAGTTATTTTGAAATGTTTTGGTTTGATTCGTTGCCAAGAGTTAAACATTGGAGTTCAGCTGAAAGAACAATAACATATTGCTTAGTTTAACTTTTGTCACAAATGTAAATCAGTACAATTACCCGTTAGTCTAACGAAAGACCAAGTTTCACTACTGATGAAATATTAGCACACTTAGATGCCTCAGACACAGTGCCGTGACATTACACATTCTGCCACTCTATCGGACGTAGATCCGGCGTCATGTTTGTGCGAATATTGCGGCCTGGAGTGAGTGAGCCAATGTGCAGGATTTTGCTACATAGAAAAGATTCCCACTGTTAAATTAACAAGTCACTTAAAATAGTTTACAACCTATTCTTAACCTACAAGATCACACACACACGCACACACACACACCCACACACATACACACACACGTAAGACATCACCTGCCCTCTGTAGTGTCTCTGTGCCTCACCTCAGCCCACCCTGCTCTGTCTAAATGAACTCCAAGCCCTCATACTTCACGTCCCCCATCTTGGTCTCTGGCATCAGCACGCGCCCGTCCAGCGTGAAGGCCATGATGTAGGTGGCGATGGTCCCGGCGTCCTCCTCCGACTTCAGCGCCACTACCACCTGGTCGTCCGTGTCCGGCACAAACTTGAAGGAGGAGAAGCCCCGCGTGGGGTTGAGGGGCCCCACGTGTCTGGCGGTGAGGTGGCTGAAGTCGGCGGCGCAGGAGAGCAGCAGGTTGGTGGCGCGCCGCTCGTCCGCCGTCTCCTCATAGCGCTCGTGGCTGGCGCGCCGCGGCAGGAAGAACCAGCGCTGGAGACGCTCGCTCCACGCCGCCGACTCGTGGATCAGGTAACCTGGGAGGAGGAGGAGGAGGAGGAGGAGTCAGGACGCCAGCAGGCATAAGTCAATCAATCAATGTTTATTGATGTAGCGCTTTCTGTGCAAATCGGTAATGTGAAGTGCTTAAAGACAACAAGGCCCGTATATTAGATCTATAATATGGCACTCACCAGGTGGTTGGATCCCTGCGGCACTCCGCAGGGCATTGTAGCGCGGCACCCAGTTCTCATGCTGCACGTCGCCTTGGTAACCCACCACTTTCACCCACTCGGGGTTGTTGTTGAGCACCACGCCGGCGGTCGTGGTCCACTCCTTCCCCAGGCCGCCAACGTACAGGTGTTCGTCCTTCACAGTCAGCCACTCGGCTTTGAACCCTAGACAACAAGAGCTCCGCATTACGACACAGCCATTTTGTTTTTATCCTCAAGGTCATTAAATGTAAAAGTATAAATGTTTGCTGACTTGGTACCTGTGTGAATCGTTAATGATTCGAGTGCATTTGATTCACAAATAAGAAATTAGCTGAGGACACAATTTGCATTCACCCGAGTAAACCTAAACTCTTGTCTGAGTAAAAGGCCTCACCCTCTGTTCTACCTGTAGATACCATGTCTCACCTTTGGAAACTAAGCCGTCGCCATCAGGAAGAATTACCCAGGGGACAGCTTGGTTTCCCTCTATCCGGTAAACCACACCGGTACGGTCATCCACGCTGTACAGGTGACCGTTAAACACCACCAGCTCAGACAGCTCCATACCTAGAGAACAGATCAGACCCTTCAATGCGACGTGTGTAAACTCCCTACTACAACACCTAAACTACATTAGTTTAGGTGTTGTAGTAGGGCTGCAACCAATCAGGTGTTGATTCATCTCTAACTAGACTAACTAACTAGATCATCAGTGTATAAATGCAGCGCCAGTTGTCTGTGGGTCCCCCCCCGCCCCTTACCTCGCCCCTTCTCTGCCAGGTGGCTCTCCAGGGTGACCTCCTCGTTGTCCCACTCCACCTCCAGCCGGTCTACGCTTTCGGACACCGTCAGGTGGCCCTTCCTCATGTAGCTGAACCATGTCTGCTCTTTGGCGCTCCGCGATGCCGTGTCCAGGTCTGCGATGACGCCGATGCGGTAGCGCATGCCGCGCCTGGTTCTCTCGGGCGGGCTCAGCGGATAGGTGTCATTGTAAGGCGTCGTCGTGGGCAGGCGCCCGTCCGTGGCGGCGTGGCGGTTGCCACCCTTGCCGCCCTCGCGCTGAGCGTCCCGACCGTGTGGCGTGTTGCCGCGGTAACCGTGGCCGCGGTCCTCCTCGCCCGCCGGCCGGTGCATGTAGAACAGGAGCGCGAGGGCGAACAGCGTCAACAGGGTGATGGCCCGCCATCTCAGGTGGAAGCGCGGGTCGTAGGTAGTGACTGTCATGGACGCCAAGGCCGGGGAGAGACCTTGGACGGCAAGACCAAAGACGTTCATGGGATCATGGTCATCCCTGATCCGGACCCGACCACGCTGTCACAACCTGAGAACCAAGCCATTACGGGAAGCGCAGTGAGTGGGAGAGAAGTGGGTCACATAACGTACCAAAAAACAATCATGCCAATTTTTTTATTAAAGGACGTAAAGTTTGTTCAGAAATGTCATGAAGAGGAGTTGAATGTTGTTATTGTTTATTTATAATAGGCCCTTGTTTATTGTTCTGGCAGTGCAACTAAATATGCAAGGAAAGTAGGCCACCAGCTACCTCCTAGGGGAGCAGCAAGACAATATAGACCATCCACTGTTCAGATGAGTGCACTGAGCACATTCTTCAGCAAAGCGCATTCCTCTTGCTCCGAAGCAATTACAAGGGATCACTTGTATGAGTGTGTTCATGGTGCAGGTTTGTGTGTATTGTCTGCATAGTGTGTGTATTGTTGGTAGTGTAGCCAAGCTGACTTAGTCCAACAACATGTCCGTTGGTTTGTGTCCAACAGCTACAGTCTATAGGCCTGGGGTGTATACATTGCACAAAAAATGATTTTCTTACAGTTATTACAGACGTTTTGCGATTGCAATGACAATGTAATGTCATGTAATGTCAATGTAATGTTATCATAAGTGCCACACAGACCTGAGTAAGCTTAGAGCCGTCCCGTCGCAATGAGCAAGTACTGTAACTATGGACGCACTCAGCGACTTGGGACCAGAGACCTCCTCCACTATTCAACTAGGAGTTAACGTTAACTCTCTTCTGTATGGACACGGCTCCACACAGAATGTGGTTCAACCGGTAATACATCACAAACTACTTCTTAACAGCGACCTAATATGTCGTAATAAATGACTACCACCGCCGTGTCGTCCTAGCCGAGGGTATAGCGGCGGGTCCCAGTAGTAATGGGCCCCGGCTGGGCGCGGCGGGGGCGGGCCCCGCCCGGGGGGCGGGCGGGGGGCCGGGGGGGGCGGCCGGGGCGGGGGGGGGGGGGGGGGGGGGGGGGGGGGGGGGGGGGGGGGG
>JAOPJI010000001.1:8180133-8190283 GCA_027122695.1 Merluccius productus | reverse complement strand
GAGGAAGGGGAAGGGATGGGGGGGGGGCGGGGGAGGTAGAGGGCTCAGTGGTTACTGGGAAGAATACACAAAGGGGTTGTGATAGGGATGGTGTGTGTGTGTGTGTGTGTGTGCGCGTGTGTGTGTGCGCATGTGTGTACGTGTGTCTTCATATGCGCATGTATGTGCTTGTGCGTGTGTTCACATGCGTGTGTTTGGGCATGTGCTCGCTCCAGAGAGGTGTATATTATCCCAGTTTCATTTTCTTTTTTATCCGTATCGTTTCACTGAGTCACCCCTTTTTCTTTCCCCTTTTCGGCTCTAACTCAAAACTATCGACATGACACATGACACGGGAGAGTTATGACTCTACCGTTAACCCCCCACCAGCTTGGTCAGATTTCGGTGTCTGGTTGGTCATGTGGTCTCCGGTTGTCATTCACCTTCAGTTCTGCAGAGCCTCAGCAGAATCCCCGTCCATCGATCCTGGGTTCTGTGGAGCCGCCGGAACCTTCAGGGGACACTCTGGATGGGTTTCAATCGGCCAATAGGCAGAGAGCACTGTGGACGCCGCCCACAACGTGAGGCCTGCTATTCATATTGCATTTACACTGTGTGAATACTTTTTTCGTTGGCATTGATTTAGAAAATGTATAATATTTTAATTTGGATCTCTGCAGTATGTGTTTTATGTGATTTGTTGTTAGTTCTCACATTGAATACAATTCTGCCAATAGCTATGACACTATTGTATTTACACTGTGTACAACTATTTTTCATTGGGACAATATATTGATTGAGCTAAACTAATTTAATTTTAGTTTCACTAAATGTGCTTCATTGTTACCTAGGTTCTGACATTGAATGTATTTGTACTTGGGAAATCACATTATGAGGACATAAAAACCTCTTACACATCAAATTATCACTCTGTCCTCTGTGTTCGGTAGGGCGTGTGTAAGGAAGGAGGGGGGAGAGAGAGAGAGAGAGAGAGAGAGAGAGAGAGAGAGAGAGAGAGAGAGAGAGAGAGAGAGAGAGAGAGAGAGATAGAGAAGGGAAAAAACTTGTGCAAACGGACGGCATATAGGGCTTTGTCAAGGTGAACCTCTGCTGGCACTGCAGCAGGTGATGTCTTATACACACGCACGCACACACACACACTCAGAAATGGACACAGACGGACACACAAATGCGCACATTTTTAGTGTCGTAGTGTCAGCGTCATAAAAACTGCTGGAGGTTTCTGTGGTATTTTTTGGTCTGGTCTGCCATCTGGGAGACAGTTGTGGTTCTATACAGAAGGTCATGAAGTAAGATGACTTTAACTCCCTTTATCTGCCTTGAATATTAAACTCTAGCGTTTAGATATATACAGAGCCGGGGTTATACCTCAGTAAAATGCTCACACACTGGTGTTTCATGTGTCATACGTGTCATATGCTCTACATGTCAATGTATGTTCTGTTTTTGTTTGTTTTTGTGCATGTGAGTGTGAAGCACATCTTTGCATTGCTCACACTAAAATGTAAAAAATACTACCTCCCACATTAACATGCCTGGTAAAGGTACATCTCTCTGTGCATGAATTTAATCATCTGGCTTCTTTAGAGTGCTTACCAGGCATGCTTGATATATTATTCTGACCAATGACCATGCAAAGGTGAAGGGGGCGGGTTGAGGTACTTCACGACCGCAAAATCGTTGCCTACAAGAGAGGTTAATAAGCCTGTCAAAAACCCTCACCTTCCATCCCTCTCCCTGTACATCTGCCAACTTTGGTCCTACTAAATTTAGAGCTTGACCTTAGTAGAGTCCTACCTTCCCTAGGAAAGCAGCGGTAGGTCTCTCCCTCACCCTCTCTCTCTCTCTCTCTCTGCTCTCCTCCACATGGTGACACATGGCCTCCTCTTCAGAGTGGAGTATTCTTCTGCCATTGATTCTGGATGAGGTTTCAGTCCCCATTATGTCCAAGAAAACCTGGATAAATCGATTGATCCAGGCCTCTGGAAGCATCACTTGGCCCAGGCAAAGTGCCAGCATGCACAGAGCACAGCGCACACATCCGAGCATCAGCAAGGTGAACTTGCCGCTAAGTACGAGGTTAATGAATACCATAGCATGGAGGATGTAATGACAATGATGCTTATAGTTTGGCATCGTACCCAAAAGCTATTTCCTCCAATATGTGCAGCAGCCTTAAGGAAACCTGTATCGGTCAAATTAGTATAGCATTGATGGCTGCATTGTTGTTTGTGTGTGTGTGTGTGTGTGTTTGTAGGTGTGTGTGTGTGTTTGTAGGTGTGTGTGTGTGTTTGTGTGTGTGTTTGTAGGTGTGTGTGTGTGTGTGTCTGTGTGTGTGTGGGGATGGGGGTATGGAGTGTGGGTGGTGGTGGTGGTGGTGGAGGTGGAGGTTGCGCATGGGGACAAAGGGTAAAAAGGGTGAGAGACATACTGTATAAGTAAATGAGAATACAAGGGCTTCCCAAGAGTGGAGCCAGGGCGATTGAGCGTGTCACAGTTTGAATTGTTCTGTTTGTCTTTGTTGTTTCTTCCACCAACAGTTATTTTCTTTAACCTTATTAGCCTTGATTGTGGTCCGCTTGTGTTGATTGGTAATTGGCTCCTCCTGTGTATTTAAGCCCTCAGTTTTGTTTGCCAGTTGTCTGACCGTCATAATAATAATATTAATAATAATAATACATTATATAGTGCTTTTCAAGGTACTCAAAGACGCTTTACAGTGAGATACAAGGTAAAATCATAAGGTACGTGTAGAGAGACGAGTGGGGAGTTAAACCAGAGGGAACATGAAAAGGGAGGGAAGGAGTTTAACAGATGAATGCCTGCTTAAAAAGGGGCCTGTTTGAATGACGGCAGGGTGTTGGATGTGGTTGGGGAGAGCATTCCAGAGGGAGGGTACGGAAACTGAAAAGGCCCTGTCGCCCCAGGTCCGGAGCTTTGTCCTGGGGGGTTTTAGAGACTATGTGTTTAGTTGTGTCCACAGACCTGAGGCATTGTGTAGAGGAGGGGTGGAGGAGGAGGTAGGAGATGTAGGCAAGGTTACTTATGGAGTCAAGTTAGGATTTCAGTTGACCAGCGACAACTTGCTCGAGGATTTTGGACAGAAAGGGGAGGTTGGAGATGGGCCGGTAGTTGTTGTCAGGATCAAGTCCAGGCTTTTTTTTTAGGGGGTGACAGAGGCAAGCTTGGGGGCAGGGGGTAAAGGCCAGTGGACAAGGAAGAGTTGGTTATATTGGTGGTTGTGGGGGAGTTGGAAGAGTGTGGGGAGAAAATCAGTGTTGGGTAATATTGTATAATATCCAGGAGTTCTGTCGAGTTGCAGTCAGTAGACATGGATGCTGAAGTCACCCAGCAGCAGAACAGATGGTAAAATGGCACAAAGCTGAGTTGGGGGGGGGGATAAATGACAGCAGTGACCAGGGGTTTAGGACCAGACAGTTAAAAAGCAAGGTACTCGAATAAGGAGGGGGTGGGAATGGATATTGCGCTAGTTTTGATGGATTGTCGATGCAGTGTCGCTATTCCACCCCCATCCCTGTGTGGTTTTTCCAAGTAGGTGTATCCAACGCGTGCAGTCTGGCTGAGAGATTAGTATTCCAGGGGTATTTGCCAGGTTTCGTGAGGCAGAGAATGTCGAGTATGTTGTCCATAATAAATTCACTGAGGATGAGACTTGTTGTTTAGGGATCGATGAGATTGTTTCTGAGTGGGCTGGTTTGCTTTGGCCAAGGTTTGTAGGCAGGCGGAGTGCGCGTGTTGTTCGTCGTGATGACGTAGTGGAGCTGCGACAGTGCGCCCGCTGGACCATATGAACACTCTGACCCCGAGAAGACAAACTTTCGCCGGGGACCTCTATGGATGTAGCTGGGTCTACCTAACAGTCCAAGGTTGTATATGGCTGAGATGCATAGTGGTGGAGTGGTGGGGTTATTTAGGTTGAGAAGTTGCAAGGTGGAGTATTTTAGCATGATGTAAGCCCGGGAGGACAATTAGCAGGATGCTAACTGCTAACTGCCTAGCTGCTGGCTAACTGAGACACAGCAGTAGTGGCGCTGGGCAGAGATGGGAAGATCCAATAGTGCAAGCTGTTGCTGCTGTCGGGAGAGCCTCCGACAGCAGCAACAGCAGCAGTGGTTGCAGAGCAAAGTGGTAACCAGAAGACAGAGTTTATGGGAGCGAGAACTGGTGAAGCTGCTACATTACCTGGTGTAGCTGGTACGTTAGCTGGTGAAGCTGCTACATTACCTGGTGTAGCTGGTACATTAGCTGGTGAAGCAGGATTGGGCATGCAAGTAACCACAAACGACAACCACAAATGCAAGAGAAAGAGAGAAAGTGTCCCGGCAGACCGTGGCTGAAGATTGAGAACTGTTGAATTTGAGGCAAGATAAAAATCAAATAATTAAGATAGCTAGAACGGAAAGACGCAAAAAACGTAGAAAATCTCAGGTGGAGAAGCGGCAAACAAACAACACCAGTGTCAAGATAGCTACTGCGGGTCAATTATTGATTACCGTTTTTGTTTAACTTTAGATGAGTCTGCCAGTTTTTTGGCTTGTTGCTTGAGGACGGGAGGGGGGTGGATGCGGTGCTGAGGGTGATGAGGGTGAAAAAGTGCGGGGCGGAGAAGGAAGACAGGAGAGAAAGGTCACAGCAACAGAGTGATGAGTCATCTGGCAGCGAACAACAGAGTGTGTCCTTCATGAGCATGCTCTCTCACACAGACACGCGCGTATACCTGCACACACACACTGATTCTCCAGAATCCCCGTTTCTCCACACATGAACAAACTGTGTGGACAGACATTAGATCAATGCTAGCCTCAGCTGGGAACCCTGAATCGCTGTATCACAACATTTGTGTGTAGAGTTGACGCAAAAAAAAGATAGTGAGCAAGGCATTGTAGAAAAATATAGAAAGCCTTTATTGGTTTGGCTGATGCATAGCAAGAAGTAAAAAATATGCACCTATGCGTTGCGTTACTGATGAAGGTCGCCAAGAGTGCCTTGGTCGCTATTTTTTTTTGCATCATCTTATCACCCCTGCACTAAAGAGCACCTTGTTGGATTTCATTGTTACTCGTTGCCAAAAAAACACGCTCCTCTTCCTGTTTGTCTACATTTGTGCGTAGATTTGACGCAAAAATAGTGAGCAAGGCACTCTTGTAGGAAAATTATAAAAAGCATTTATTGGTTTGGCTGATGCATAGCAAAAAGTTAAAAATACGCACCTACACGTTGCGTCATGATGTGTGACGCCAAGAGTGACTCCTCTTCCTGTTTGTCTATCCTATAAAAAGAGGTTGCAGTAACGTCACACTTTATCGCTGATAAAGACACACGGCCATGATTTTCTGTGCATTCACAAGCTCTTTCTTCTTGGCAGCCTTATGGAGAGAGAGGGGACAGTAATGTGCCAATTTCAACAGAGGAAGGACTTCATCGGGTTTTGACCCATGAACCTTCCTACTGTGAGGCAGCAGTGCTAACCACTGACACCCATTCTCAGGAGATTGGTGGTTGGCTAAAGACACCAGAATTGATTAGCCAATCAGCGCATTGATAGAATCCGATCTTTTGAGAAGCGCATGAAAACTGCATCACCCCCTTGTAGCAACTAGCCATCTATGGTCCACCAACAACGTGTGCATATTTTTTTGACACTAAATTGCTCAAATCTATCCTCTTTTTCAAAAATATTGTTATTAAATAACTATTGAATAACTAAGCTATTTATACCAAAAAATGTAAGTCACAACTTACCACACAAAGATGTGTGTGTCTACATGTATACACATTTTAATCAGCCCCATATCCCGGGTCTTATTGCCATATTGGCATAAACACTGCAGCAGTTGACACTGATCATCCAAATGGCACAAGGATGACAGTCTCTTCAGAGGATCCACAGAGGCACCTATGTGGAGCGCCGTCTATTCCCTCCAGTGGCATTCTGAAGGGCTGCGTTGCTACAGCAACTCCCATATGCTGCCCCTCCCCTTCCTTGTTGCTATGGAGAGTTTCTGCTGGAGTCTCATGGCTGGTGTTGCGTTTTGATGACATCACGGAGGTCCATCGCACTCTCCAGCACCGTGGACGACTCTTCACGCCATTGAAACTAAGCGGTCGTAAGGCGGAGGGGCTGAAGGAGCACAACCTTCTCTGTTGATAAGTGGTCTTGATTAAAAGGGTTTCTAAGCACCACTTAATGTTATATCGCAGCATATGCCATTTAGTAGGGCTATTGTTTACACTGACCTGTGGAGCTTCTCAGCATCTTTTTTTAACCATGGTGGCACTCATTCACTGGTTCTATTACCTTAAGGATTGCACTTAATAGTTCTGACCTATTCAGCAGGGGGACATTCTGATGGCTGTATGGCGTTTGTTAGGATGCTCATATTTACTGCTATGAATAGCAGAGATGCATGTTTTTGCTTTCCTGTGTCTAACAAGGTAAACACTTTCAGGTGCTGTGTCATGGTTGGGATAAAATTGGGTGGCGAGAAAAAAGAGAAATGTTTTGAATGAATATAGAATAAAAAGAATGATGCACATAGCGATATATAGATGTCAAACCTCATGCTGCTTGATGCTACTTATGCTGAAACCTGATGCTACTATGATTTGTACACTACTGTTATTATTCATGATAAAATATGAACTTTATTGGCTAATGGCACAAGATGTTGTGACCGGTGGTTTACTGGTAGGACATAAATGTCATGTGAAAGTGGATTCAATTAAGATTGAATGTCATGTAAGAAAAAGAGCCACGGTGGCCGTCGAACAACGAGGCGTCTATTGGCGAAGCTACGACAGTCGGCCCCAAACACGTCGTCGTTCTGTGACTCGACGACAGCTCGGCTCAAAGCTAGAAGATTGCGACAGAAGACACAGGCTTCACTGTCTCAGCTCCCACAATCTGAAGGACTGTTCATATGTCAAAAATGTCCTGTTAAACTTTAGATAACAGGGAATTATTTCATCATTATCTGGCCATTCTCTTTAACAAAGAACTTGTTTGTTCTTTTCTCCTTTGCATCTGACAGATAACGTGCCGGCTTGCCTGTTCAGTGGCTGCCGGCCAGCTTCTTTTGTCAGCCACTATTACTGGAGACTGTAAGTGTCTGCGACAGTTGGCACACTAAATAGGTGGCATACTTTAGTCTCAACATAGTGTGTTTTGTGCTTATTTTTCATACAGTTCTCTTGGTCCCAAAAATGTGACACCTCACAATATGTTCATACCGGTCATGTTTAAGATAGCACAGCGCAATAACACAAATACTGACACGAACGACCTTCCCCTGACATGTCGGGGCTCATCTTAAACACACATATCTCCGTAGTCTGGAACAAAATTAAGCCCTCTACAGGTTTGTGTGTGTGTGTGTGTGCGTTTGTGAAGGTTTGTGTGTGTGCGTGTGCGTGTGTGTGTGTGTGCAGGTGTCTGTGCAATGTGTGTTGTTCTGAATGTGTTGGTCGGGGGGAATAGCAGCAACCAGCACAGGTAAAGTGTTTCTTCACACAGTAGCAATACGGAGCACACTGAGCAAATGAAGGCATATGGCTAACAGTCCTTGATTTATATCATAATATTATACGGGAAAGCTACCACTAAAAGCAATTCACTATTACTTTTATTTTTTTTCCCCAACCTTGACTAGTCTCCAAAGCAGCTATTGTCTGAGTTGAATAAATATTACTTCCCATAAAACAAACAAGATGGAGTAAAACATGTGGCCCAAAACCGTGTTGGCAGCCAAAGTGTTCTTGTGAAACAATTTGATTGTTCGTATGAATCTGTTGGTGAATGTATGGTTCTGAATCAGGTACTTATATTGCAGATGTCCAAAATCCCAGTCGATCCTGTGATAATCCAAGTTGCTGTAATGGACTAATCAGACTCCCAAAACGGCACATTTTCTTTAAAAAATGGTTTGTGTCATGTGACTTGTGCAGTTTACAGTTCAAGGGGTTGATGCTAAGTGATGTGCTGGTCCAGTATGTGAGGGTCATGCTTCACAAAGGCAGAGCACTGCTGGAGACTCGGTCTTCTCCTTGTATTCCCATCCTGGTCCGTTCTGGCCCCTAATTCAAAGCAAAACGGATCATTCATAATTACTTATTATAATTTAAAAATATATTTGTATTAATAACAATAATACAAATAATCAGAATAATCAGAATAATAATAATCAGAATAATAACAACAATAGTACTATGATTATTATGACTATTATGATTCTTCTTATCATCATCATTATTATTGCACTATTATTATTGTTATTATTGTTACAGTACATCTACACTAGAAATACAAAACAGTTTATACCTTAATATATAGGTATAAAGTGTGTTTGTCCGCCTCCTCTGGTTGACAGAGTTGATGGCTGAAGAATCCTAATGGTGTACTCCTGGTAAAACCGAAGGGAGGGAATGGGAGAGAGAGAGGACTGTTAGACAATAAGGTAGTCACTACGGTTCAACAGTATAGCCCAGATGGCAGCTCTAGCCCACGGCAGCTCATTACCACTCCGAACAGAGACGACCATCGGCTCTCCGAAGAGCAGCGGCAGTTTAGACATGGAGAAGGGAGAATCACTTCCTCTTCTGCATTTACCCCACAATATATTGATGTTGACACATTTACATGTTTGTTATTAGTTCTTCTGAACTGTAAACTTATGTGGCTGTTGAGAATATCCACTATATTAAAACAAACTAAACCTTAGGGGAGTTAAAGGTGGATATTAAAGGTGGATAGGATGTGTTGGCAGAGTAAGCTCATCAGTCGCCACAGTATGGCAGCTTATTTTACTACTACTTGGCCAGCCAGGGCCATCTGGCATGCACCCAAGAGAGTAGTTCCCCGAGTTTGGATCATAAACAAGCAGCTCACCATCGCACATTTACAGTATTTCAGCATCCACACCATCTGATGTTACTGGTATTTTGTTTTGTGTGTTGTGTTGAAAATGTCACAGGTCAAGTGTGTGTGTCCACCACAACAGGTCAGGGGGGGTCAAACTAGAAAAGGGTCAGTATGCGTGACCTCTCTGTTTTGCCAAAAGGGTGGGGAACTAATGAAAAACCCGCCTCTTCCAGTTAATATTGGCGAAAACCTTTGGACATATGATATCATATATGATAATGATAAAACGATTATACTAAAACACTCATAGACTTTCCACACGATACATCAAACATATACTAATGGGCCATTTGTGAGCAGCGCCATACACACTGTTGGAAATGGGGATGAAAATAGATAAACGACTTGAGTGCACAGCGTTTTACAGGATGGTTCTGCATCAGTATTTGTTTGTATGCTGACACCGGAGAAGGAACCAAATATAGATGCAGTCTCAGAACAGCAGAGACAGTTTAGCAAATGAACACAACAGTGCCTTATACCACAGCCTCTGCAACAATGCCATAAAGGCGTTTATGTTTGCGATGGCAGGTTCTCAGACATTTAACTGCATTTCGGCATTTACAGTAGATTACTATTGCACGACTACTTTCTCTCGGGTCCAATTACAGAGTCTCTCTATCAAATTGTAATGTGTCAATTTCAACCCTCCCCAGGGCTGTTGCCACGAGAGGGCAGCATTGAGGCGCGAATCATGGGGTGGGGATATGGAAATGGCATGGTCACTGTTGTTGTAAAAAACACTTAATACAATGTCAAATGAAGGTGGAAGACAAGTGGGGCATATTGCAGTGTATGCAGTGAAGACCACGACACCAACAATACCATCCTAGGCTAAATGTGAGCACGAAACTCCCTGTTGATTATGTAGTTTATCAGAATTGTTGGGAAATTATGCAATTACAACTATAATCTGGCATCACCTGTTAAATGCGTTCAAGAATGCATTGGCAGACTATGATGTGAAATGCAGTTGGATACATATGTGGCTATTCCTCATGACCATGAAACTCATTCATGACGTATTACAAAACTATAGGAAGGTTTATGTAAATCACACACATTCGTAGACATAAACAAAAGCGTGCGCGCGCACACACACACACACACACACACACGTACACACACACGTACACACACACGTACACGTACACGTACACACACACACACACACACACACACACACACACACACACACACACACACACACAC
>JAOPJI010000001.1:8155315-8165704 GCA_027122695.1 Merluccius productus | reverse complement strand
CCACACCCACACACCCCCCCACACCCACACACACACACACACACACTCACACACACACACACACACACACACACACACACACACACACACACACGCACATGCACATGCACTCATCCATAAGCTCGACCTGTACATATAATGGTAATAAAAACAAGATCTGGGCTAGCTGTGCTATTTTCCATCCAATTTGTATTTGATTTAGTGAGCGAGGACTCCTGCGTGCATGCATCTATGTAGAGAAACTCTTGGGACCCGTGCGCAGGACTTTGATGAATTATGAAGCTCTGGTAATTATCTTTTAATCAGTGTTTGTTCTCAATCTTACCGAAGAGCTGCAAATCCCTTCTGCATCTTTGTTTGTTTGTGTTTTTACACACTACACGATGACAAGAAGAGTGAAGAAGGGATAGATATGTAACAGCGAGGATGGATTTGAAACGGCGAGACCCGCAGCTGCAGAGCAAAACGAGTGACGCCTGTGTTTCTCGTTGGATCCATAAAACATAAAGGGAGGAGAGAAACACTCCCGGTCCACCCGGTGACAGACCTGTTAGTTGAGAGAGACGGGGAAGCCATGTCTCAGACAGAAGGAGGGAATCACGTGCGCTTCCCTCATTATCTGCTCACATACATCCCTCACACTTTCATCTCTCCTCAGCTCTCACCCCCCCCCCCCCCCCGTGCTTCTCCGGTTTTCTTTGAAGGATGAATCCTTGCGTTTTATCCTCCATTTTCCGCAGATGGTCGTGGGTGAGATTGCTTGAATGGTCATCCACACTCGGCTCCATATTAATACTTGCAACAGCTTTGAATGTAATCACATTTTTCAGTTTCAATACACCCAATTATGCATGAACTGTAAAGTTTGGTGTAGACAGAGTGAATTTCACCAAGAACATCAAAGACTATACATCACAATACAGCACCTTATCAATATGGTGAATAAAATACAATGTTGCTGAATAAATAGTCTAAATAAATATCGCAAAACTTCTAACTGCACATCCCATAATATTCTGTCTATTAGCATAGTCTCTAGTCTCACATAGTCTCTCTGTACTGGAGTAATAAGGTAACGTCTGTATTCCACATGAATCTCATTAAATTTGCGTTCGTCAGACCCAAATATTTCTATATTTCTTCTTGCCGTTTGTTTACAGGCACACAAAAAGTAGCGTAAGCTAGAAGTCGTAATGTTTAGAATCAACACCCTTATATTTTTAACGATTCACAAGTGGCCATGCTAAGGAGGATAATCCACCCCCGCGTTCTGCACTTCCCCACCCAGGTGGCATTCAGGATGCATTTTGACAGGTTGTCATGGTTTCCCCAAAGATTCTAGAAGGTTTACCCACCCAACTAAACAATATGGCCGCTAGGGGAATGACGTCTATAGCAGTGGTTCCCAACCTTTGACTTTAGGTGTACCGCTAAATTGCCATCAAGACCTTTCGGGGACCACCTCATATGCAAAGTGGTAAAAATAGATAGACACAAATAGACACACGCAGTGGTCTGAGCAAAGAGTGCCAGCGCCCTTTATACATCATTATCACTGCAAGAAGGCCATGGCCAGTAGGAAAAAGTCAGCAACGCTACTTCTGTGTGTTAATTTAGCAAACACACAAATGAACACAAAACATCAATGGAAAGCTAAGTAATTAAACTAATTCAAATGAGAAAGATTTGATGGAATGCAGAAAGCGACCCCATTTTGAAATAGTAACAAGCCACACTATATTTACTGAACAATATTTATAATATACTTATTTTGAATCATCTATATTATTATTATTTTTGTAATTGTACATTTGTAGAATAAAATCCCACATACCAACTGCATTTAAAAACACTGTTCTAAAGTATCTATGGCTGATTGTAGAAGGCTGTCACTATGCACATGGAAACTTGGCAGAAGCTTGTTCTCCAACTTGTCCAATTTGGTCATTTGTCCAATTACGAAGGTTAAAGGCTCACTCTTCCTGGAAGGGGGAATGGAGTGAAGCTACAAGAGAGCAATGGGGGGGAGAACACTGCAGCCCACCCATCAAGACCATGTCCATGTTTTTCCTCTCTAGCTTATCCCTGCTGCGCCTTTAACACACATGAAAGAAGAATAGCCCAAGGGTGTGTGTGTGTGTGTGTGTGTGTCTGTGTCTGTGTGTGTGTGTGTGACCACTTATTAAATCTGTACCAGGGGATACAGTACTTTGTCAAAGCCTGCTGCCACAACACCTGAAAAACAAAGAGGTTCAAAATCACAAGCACAGCTCTCTTCTCTATTCCACATTTGAATTAGTTTATTTATCTCCACATCAACACAAAAGATTACACGGGACATACATATTAGTACATGCAAACAAATGTAATAACTTGCCAGCGGTGACGCAGTACAAAAACCACACAAACACGGGTACAGATAGCAGTGCCTCTCCTTGAGCGAAATGATGGCCAATATTGATCAGTGGTGAGCTCCCGGCTTGGCCTTCTTCTTTGACATGCCCATCATCACCTGGGGGCCCCTCACTGCCAGCTTATGAACACGGCCCAGGCTACCAAAATAATACAAACCAGTAGCTGGCACCAATAGCCTAGCTGTGTTATGGCTTGGACTAAATGTTTTATATTTAACAGCTTTAGTAAGGAAGGCATGTACCTCTCCTCAGCAACCATAACATCATCTGGGGTGTTGGCGGCAATGTGGAGAACACATCACTTTCATTTTGAAGGAGGGTGAATATACAGTACATGGTTTGGCACAGGAATGTTTGTACATTTGTATACAAATGTATACAAATGTACAATGGGTTGAGCAATGGCTGTAATGTCTTTGGTTGTTACAATCAACTATTCTGTCATGCCGGCTTTATAAACATAGCAGCCGTTTAGAATGGGTGACATGGATTCAGTAATCTGTTCATGATCATGATGAATATACCGTGTAGGGGAAAAGGGGGGTGATGGTCAGGATAACAGATGGAAAGGTTTAGCTTGGTTGGGAGGATCTGTAATCTTGCTTTTGCGGTGAACGTAACTCGTCTCGTCGATCGCTGTGTTTTTTTTTAGAATTGAGTGGGACACAGAGTGATGAGCAGAGGAAGGACGCTAGTAGAGGAAGGACGCTAGTTACCCCCTGTGAGCTCAGACCGGTCCAATGCTGTTGCTGTTGTAGTTGAGTTAGGGGATGGCAGGCATTCTAGTGGCAAAAACAATGAGTTGTTTCTACACCTGTTGCTTTCACAGAAACACAGGGATCCTTTATGAAGTCCTCTGAGACGGTCAGCTGTATCAGAGTCTGCCAGTGTCCATTCAAGCCGCAGAGGTCATTGAGGTCAGGCGGGTCTGACCTCACTTCAAAGCCTGGACAGTGTGTGTCCAGTTTTCCACTGGGCTTTGTCCTGAAGCCCAGGAAGCCCAACATCACCCGCTCTCACCAGCGGGACCTTACATTGCCTCATATCCAGAAAAAGGGATGCCCTAGCTGGCAAGCTCTCGGACGGTCGGGACAAACCTTCACAACATTGTTGCACATTCATTGCATTAACAGTGACAGGTATGTGAAGATTTTAGATGTTAAACGGCACGTATGTCCTCACTGCCCTGTGTGAGATACACACAGATACACACACACACACACCTACGCAGATACACACACACACATGCACACACTCACCGTTCACTGTGGCCTCCTTTGGGTCTTCTTGGGGTCTTCTTGGTGCCTCCTCTGCATCCACACTCGGCTCTCTGAGGTCGTCCATCTTGTGCCAAGTGGGTCAGCTTGTCTTTGCCGACAGCAACTCTCTTGGAAGACACACTTTTCTGTTTCACTTCAGCGGCAGTCCTGTCAACATTTAGCTCTGCTCTAATCCCCTGGTCTCATGACATCCTTTCCGTGGATTGCCTCAGTCTCATCTGTGTGTATTTTGTAATTGGGTTATTAACATTTTCAGACTGTGTGTGTGTGTGTGTGTGTGTGTGTGTGTGCGTGAGATCGTCTGTATGTGCATACTTGTGAGTTGGTCTGTTGCTCTGTGCATGCATAGGGTGTAACAGTTATTCCTTCAGTCTCTCTGTCGGCTCTCTGTGTGGAAATATTATAGCGTATCCAACTGCTGCTACAATGCACTTGGTTTTGAATGGGTTTTTTTCGCCATTCAATACAATGCATAACATAAAACATAAAATGTAAGTATTTATTGATGTTGATAGCTTAGCGGGAGTTGATTAGTGTAACAGAAATCATATCACTTTAAAAGTTAAATGATCATAGAAAAAAATGGATAATGAATGACAACATTTTAAAGAGCAGGAAGTTACCCAGATTGAGTCCATCATCCATCCTATCAGCCTATTAGAAGTCAGGGTGCGTGTGAGCGTGACATTTACTCCAGGGATGGTGTTTATATGCTCTGCCACATCCCCCATCACGCCTCTTGATTGCTGCAGTTTAAATAGCATGCACGAAAACACCTTCAGCCACTCTGAACCCTAGCTCTTCCTCTGAGCTGTCAATATACACAGACAGACACAAACACACACATGCACACGCACACACAGGCGTACACACACACACGGACACACACGGACACACATATGCTTATGCACACACACAAACACACACACACAAATGGCTATGGAAACACACGCACGCACACACACTAATGCGTATGCACACATGCACACACAAAAAACACCTGCACACATGAACAAACACACACACACACACACACACTGCACATACACATGCATATGCACTCAAATGATCATGTGCACACACACCCTCAAACACAAACACACACCCACACACACACTGCACAAACACACACCCACACACACACTGCACATACACACACACACACACATACAAATACACACATTCCATTATCATTTTGCCTGGCTTTCCTTTCCTTTGCCCGTTGTTCCTGACCTTTCCGTGCCTAAATCCCTTCTCTTCCTTTTCTTCTCAATTCACATTCTTTCTCATTCATCAGACTCATGGTTCATGATCACATTCAGGGTCCAGTCTTCTCCCAAAGGTGCTCTGATCCATTATTCATCTCTGATATTTAGACATCTTTGCTCTGTATGGACAGTGTACACATTACTGTTTGTGCATCCCGGCATCCCGGCGTTTCATCAATACAGTCACCGTGAGCTGTTCCATTACTGTCTAGATCTGTTGGAGTGATTTGTATCAATAGAAAAAATCAGAAGCCGATTGAAATGTATAATTTCTCATTTACATTTACATTTAGCATTTAGTAGACACTTTTGTCCAAAGTGACATACAATAAGTTCATTTGTCAGAAGAAAGTGAATCAATATATCGCTGTCGGCACAGTAAGGATGTCACTAGAACAAGTTTTAAGCACTCTACACAACAGAGATAGCTAGGGTAAGATGCTAAGTGCTAAGATGCTAAGTGCTAAGATGGCAGGCCATACAAACATACTAGAAGTGCTTATGGTTTTTATTTTTATTTTAGACTAAACAGAGTCCAGGTGAACTCTGAAAAAGTGGGTCTTAAGTCTCTTGCAGAAGCTGGTGAGCGACTCTGCAGTCCTCACATCGGCAGGGAGCTCGTTCCACCATAGCGGCGCCAAAACAGAGAGAGTTGTGACTTAGCTATGCGACCTTTGCTTGCTCTTAGCAATGGCAGTCCCTCGTTAGGAAGGGCCGGATCCTGCGGATATTGCATGATGTAGCTGGATTATGTAATATTAGTGAGACATTCATTTTATTTGGTCATACCGTTTATTGTGGTAGATTATATAGTGACACACACACACAACAATGTGTAAGGCCCTCCTATTATCTTGGCCTCAAACTTGAAGTTTTCATGAAAGACTCCAAAGTCAGGACATGTCCCCTGGTCAAGTACCGGGATGCAGTCAGTCATTTATACAGCGGCTTCTACAGGTCTCTCTTCCCTGCGTCTGGGGCAGAGGGCTAATAAGGAAGGGACCATAGGAGGCCTGAGCTGCTGAAGGAATCAGGTTAAATATTACAGGTTGGATAAAGACAAAGACACAGACATTTTCCATCACAGCAGACAGGTGCACACGCACTTGCACTTGCATGCACACACACAATCCTCCCCAGCCACACCATATGACAGATGACGTCCTCAGGACATCTATGGGGATGTGAGGGTGTGACTTTTATTTTGGGACCTGAAAAACACACACATATCACCCTAAACACAATGACATTGGGATGGTTCTGTCTCAATTACACTGCGATGTCCTTATTCCTCAATCTGTCCTTCCTGACCGGCCCCTCCACTGTCTTGTTCCTGTCACCTCATTCTAATGAGGAAACTCCTCCCCCTTCAAGTCCCGCCCCTCCACCATCTACCTGTCACCTCATTCTAATGAGGAAACTCCTCCCCCCTTCAAGTCCCGCCCCTCCACCATCTACCTGTCATCTCATTCTAATGAGGAGACTCCTCCCCCCTTCAAGTCCCGCCCCTCCACCATGTTTTGCGCTTTCTGATGCCAGGTTAAATTTCATATTCATATTCATTTCATAGATTTCTGGGAGTTTGCTGAGGTCAGCAAATCTATGAACGATGAACCAATCAGGGTAGTTGTCCCGCCCCACAGATGCAACAAAACCTTTTCGCTTCCATATATTTGGTTCCTAGACTCAAAATAAGTGAAAGGGTTAGTGAAAACATAGCAACTGCACTAAAATAAGTGAGAGACAGCTTCTTGAGGCATATTGCTTCATATTCTTGTTGTGCAAAAATATCAAAATGCACTACACATTTTTTAGGGCTTGATAATTAAAACACTGAAATGATTAAGTAATATCACACGGGAGTGCTGTTATACTGAATATCAGCGCGGCTGTGTGCCGAAGATTATAGCTCACCTGCTCAGCATCTCCCGCTGCCACCGAACCGTGACCTTGAGACACCTGCAAACAAAGAGGCAGGGATGGAGAAATAGGTTTGGGTGGGGGGGTGTGTGAGGTGGGTCATTTCATTAATCTGTAGGACTGGCCTCTCTGGCCCACGGTGGACTTTGCCATGGCAACAATCCCGATAGAGGCCTGTTAATAATGTAGGAGAGAGGAGAATAAAGCTGCCAATCAAATAACTTCACTGGCCACTGCACTGGTGAATTATTCAGCACACGCACTGATTACAACGAGGGGAAAGTGTGCCTCTGTGTGTGTGTGTGTGTGTGTGTGTGTGAAAGAGAAGAAGAGAGAGAGAGAGAGAGAGAGAGCTTCACAAAGGTGTGCAGAGTGTATCAAAGAGCGTGATGTGAAAGGGAGGTGGGGACACACAGAAAGTGACAGAAAGAAAATTGAATGACGAAGAAGACATGGAAGACATTATGTAACACAGGGCTTCAACAGAGGAAGTGCTGTATTATACTGTATGATGTTGTGGCCTATGTGATCTGTAAATGTGATGTCAGCTTGTGGTACAGCTACAGACATGATTGATCTTAACCCTAATAATTGTATTAGTCACAAATGAACTGCTTCTCTACGGATACTTGATACAAATGTTATCAATTACGTGAATCAAACACAATAATTCCAAACAAATGAGAAAGTAGATCAAATTAAATGTGCTGTTGGTAAGCTGTAAGAGCTATAATTGGAATTATATGGCATTGTGTAATGCCATAGCCCGTCAGCTCATGTCTAACCCAAAAGGATCCCTCTTCTCTGATTGAAACCGAAAGCATGCACACAGCGTTATCATAGCTCCACCACATGTGTGTGAAACGCAGCACTTTTGTTTGTTTGTGAAGAAGGAGCTGCATGTAATCTTGCTGCTGGTGAGTACAGAAATCTAATCAGAACTTGTGTTATAGCATTTGTTGAGAGTTAATTTCAATAGCTAGCATAATTTAAGTGTGTACCTATTGCTGCTAAGCAGGCAATTCAATACTCAGGTGTATTCAATAGAGTTGATTGTAGGGCGGAGCTAAGAGTGCATTAGCAGCATCTCTTTACTTAAGGAATATTTATCGTTAGTTTCAGCGGCAGCGTCAGGCCCCCGCAAACAAAGACATAGGAAGTCTCTCTGCAGGAGTCCCTTGAGAAAGCCCAGAAACCTCATCTCCTCTTGCTCATCATAACCATGTGCCTTACCTCCATCACTGTTAGACATCCTACAGGAAACAACGCCACCTTTGACCCGGCGCTGCACCCCTTCCAACCTGCGCTACCCACCGCTCTCTGTCTACCCGGACCTTGAAGTACCGGAGGGACTCTGGAACTGCAAATTGGCCATCAAGAAGGCAAACTCCATCTCCGCCTACACCTCCCTCCAGACTCTGCACTTCCTGGCCCTTACTGAGAGTTGGATCACCCCTGAGAACACGGCCACCCCGGCTGCCCTCTCCACCGCTTACTCGTTTTCACACACCCCTAGACCATCAGGTGAAGAGGGGGGAAGGGACTCCTCATCTCGCTGAAGTGGTCCTACCAGGTCCTCCCCCTAAGAACACTTGACCAGATCTGCGTTTGAACTCCATGCTGTGGCAGTCACCCTTCTCATCAAGCTCTACATTGCAGTGATCTACCGTCCAGCAGGCCCCTTCTGTGACTTCTTCAATGAGATGGATTCCCTCCTCAGCTGCTTTCCTGAAGACGGCACACCACTCGTTGTCCTGGGTGACTTCAACATCCAGTCAGAGACAACATCCAGCCAAAGTTGCACTCATCTGATTTAACTAACTTTTTCACCACATTTGACCTAACACTCTCCCCCTCCCCTCCTACCCACAGGGCTGGGAACCAACTGGACCTTGTCTTCACAAGGTCCTGCTGTATTATTGTCACCTTCCGTCTCCCCTGAAATTTCTCTCTGCCTCTACTCTCGCCTCATCTGTTGTCTCTTCTCTAGCATCTCCTGAACAATTCTCTCTTCTGTCCACCGAGGAAGCCTCCTCGACCCTGCTATCCTCCCTTTTGTCCTCCTTGGACTCCTTCTGTCCCCTTACCTCTCTTGCTACCTTCACCTCCTCTCAGACGTCGCCTCTACTGTGTCAGCAGCCAAATCTACCTTTTACTGCACCAAGATCAACTCCTCTGTGTCCAACCCTAGGAAACTGTTTTCCATGTTCTCTTCTCTCCTCACCCCACCCTCCCTCTCTCCCCTTCCTACCTCACAGCTGATGACTTTGTAACGTACTTTACTAAGAAAGTGAAGGCCATCATCTCCTCTTTCACCCCTACCACTATCCTCCCTACCACCACTCCCACCTCTGTCCGCCTCACCCACTTTGCCCCTCTCCCTTGAAGATGTGCACAAATGTAATGTCTCACCATACCACTACCTGCCCCCTTGACCCCATCCCTTCCTCCCTTTTCCAAGCCGTCTCAAGCGACATCCTGCCATTCCTCACCTCCCTCATCAACTCTTCTCTCACTTCAAGCCTTATTCCAGCATCTTTCAAGCTACCCATGACACTGCTGACATCCAGAACTACAGACCGGTATCTCTTCTCTCGTTCCTTTCTAAAACTCTGGAACGTGCCATCTCTAACAAACTGTCCTCCTATCTCTCACATAACAACCTGCTTGACCCTCATCGGTCAGGTTTCAAGACTGCACACTCCACTGAGACAGCCCTCCTCGCGGTGACGGTGTCCCTCCGTGCCGCCAGAGCCTCGTCCCTCTCATCGGTTCTCATTCTCCTCGACCTGTCTGCGGCGTTTGACACCGTGAACCACCAGATCCTCCTTGCCACCCTCGCAGAACTCGCCATCGCTGACTCTGCGCTATCCTGGTTCACATCCTACCTGACGAACCACACTTACCATGTCACGTGGAATGGCTCTTGTCCGAACCCTGCTCCATTGACAGCGGCGTCCCTCAAGGCTCAGTATAAGGACCGCTTCTATTTTCCCTATACACTAGATCTTTAGGCTCTGTAATCACTTTGCATGGTTTCTCCTATCACTGATACGCAGACGACACTCAATTTATTCCTCTTTCCCCTCCTCTGACAGCCTGATTACAACTCGCATCTCAGATTGTCTGGCAGACATCAGCACCTGGATGTTGCAATTATTCTATGTTTGTATGTCCTGGCTCTTAGCAATTGGGTGTGCTTGAAACTCATCTTGCCCTAAGATTTGTACATTTCATACAATTCAATTAAATGCAATATAGCCAACATCCCTTTTAACCACTGTATAGAACTTACATTGGACACACTGATTGATTGACACACGTAAAGACAAATCAGTGTTGAATTCAGATGGGTGGTGCATTTTTGTATGTTTTTTGATTGGGTTAGGTAATAACATGATAAACATATATGCAAGCGTTGAAAAGAAGTATAACATTATTATTATTATTATTATTATTATTATTATTATTATTATTATTATTATTATTATTATTATTATTATTATT
>JAOPJI010000001.1:8039567-8050588 GCA_027122695.1 Merluccius productus | reverse complement strand
TGTGTGTGTGTGTGTGTGTGTGTGTGTGTGTGTGTGTGTGTGTGTGTGTGTGTGTGTGTGTGTGTGTGTGTTTAGGGCCACGGGAGGAGATGTATTCGACTGGATTCTGGATCAAGGGAACTACACAGAGAGAGACGCGTCCAATGTGGTCAGACAGGTCCTGGAAGCTGTGGCCTACCTGCACTCTCTCAACATTGTTCACAGGAACCTGAAGGTATGTGTCTGTCTGGCTAGCTATCTATGTATCTATGTATTTATCTATGTCTATCTATCTAATCAACCATCATTTATTGAAAGTTTTCTAATGCAGAATATTAATCCTCCACACCAGACTCTACACTAAAAGCAAACAAAAATACCACAAAAAAAACAAACCACAATATAGTCTCGAAATCTAAAATAATCACAAATAATCATGCTTCAGCTGAATATTTATACAAAATATATTTTGTTGACCAGAATTGATCCCATCTATTTTTAAAAGAGTGAACTGAAGGAGCCCTCACTACATTCTCTAGAGGCGTGTTCCTTGCTTTTACAGCATGAAGTGTGAAGACATTTCTCTTTTCAGAGAAACACCTTAGTGGAAGTATTTGAAGGATCATCCGTCTTACCTTTTTTTATATATAATGTTTCTTTGATTCTGGTTTATTCTCTGCCGTTACATTGCATTTGTTGCATTTGTTCCAATCATATGATAATGTAAGTTATGCAAGTAGGAAACACACATATTCACAAATCATCTTGGAGCCTTCTTCCTGTCTCACCCCAGAGTGCAATTTGGGGTTTTAAGTCAACA
The DNA here is from genome assembly GCA_027122695.1 of Merluccius productus. Taxonomy (NCBI): domain Eukaryota; kingdom Metazoa; phylum Chordata; class Actinopteri; order Gadiformes; family Merlucciidae; genus Merluccius; species Merluccius productus. Next base: position 8,049,789 of record JAOPJI010000001.1, on the reverse strand, counting down.
ACCTTTCTATAGAGACAGTTAAAAGCAATACACAGCCGACTCAGTTAATTACATTTTTAAACAAGGTTGGAGAGACTGTCTTCATAGTGGTAATCTGTTCTCTAGTCTAGTGATAAATGCTACACACATGCATGCACAAACTCACACACACATGCACATATGCCCGTGCACACACACACAAACACACACACACACAGCCTTGCATCTTCTCTTATCTTCACCCTTTGGAGCAACTATCAGGTTTCAATCTCCCCCTACTGGTAGAAAATGGACCCTCAACTGCTATAACCTAGACTTTTTATATGAAACCATTAGAGTGCAATTAAAGAGAAGTATAATAACAGCACAATAAAGTGCAATTAAAAAAGGATTGAAGCCCTTTGCAGTTTTTTTTTGTGTTTTTTTTGTGTGAACCGGAGGGCTATTATTCATGCCCTGTATATTGGGATTTCGGGTGGAAGCATATTTGATTTTGTGTGTATGTGTGTGTGTGTGTGTGTGTGTGTGTGTGTGTGTGTATGTGTGTGTGCATGCCTTCCCTTCCAGCTGGAGAACCTGATGTACTACACAGAGAACAACCACAACAAAGTGGTTCTGCGAGACTTCTACCTCTCCAAGTTTGAGAACGGGTCCATCACAGAGCCCTGTGGAACGCCAGAATATCTTGGTACAGTCCTCTGCCATGCATATCTCCCCCGCCATCTCTCACGACACTCCTTTCTGCTTTTATGTATTGGCCTTGTGCTCTACCTTTTGCTTGGTATTTATTAACAGAACATCTTATATTTGTTTCCTTTGTTTGAGAGCCCCACCAGACAGGACTTTTGAAGTTTGTCTGTGGTGATGTGTCAGACTGGTGGCTAGATAAACTGTCTAGGTGGAGACTGTCAGATGATAAAGATTTGCTTCTCCTCACCCTCCTCTCTCATCCTCTCCCCCTCCTGTCTGCTGCTTGCCTCACTGGGAGATTTATACCAGGCCAGCTTGGGTTGAGTGTTGTGCTGAGTTTGTTTGGCCCCAGTCTTCCCCCATTAAGGGCCAGGGCAGTCATTCATAACACTGGGCTGAGTAATCGGATGAATAAATAAGGAATCAGGGCACAGGCCTTGACAGCAAAGGATTGGGCAAAAAGAGATATGGAGGGATTTGGCGTGTGCAGGCTAGAATGATGAATATGTGTGAATGTGAACGTGAATGTGTGTGTATGTGTGTGTGTGTGTGTGTGTGTGTGTGTGTGTGTGTGTGGTGTTCCTCTGAGTCTCTGTCTCTTTCCATCCCTCTCTCTCAGCTCCTGAGGTGGTGGCACGCCACCGGTATGGTCGCCCTGTGGACTGTTGGGCAGTGGGTGTTATTATGTACATACTGTAAGTCAACATCATGGTCCCAACATGCAAAGCCATCCCAATTCAAGTGCATTGTCTAGCAGTAGAATTTATCAAAGGTTTTTTTCTTTTGAGAAAATGCATGGTGCAACATAAGAGGCTTTTCTTTCTTTTTTTTAAATAACACTTTTTCAATCATATTTTATATGAGCAATGCTGTATTTCCTGTTTCAGCCTATCAGGTAACCCTCCATTTTACGACGAGACAGAAGAAGAAAACACAGATCTACACAACCGCATCATTTTCTGTCGCATTGTTGCTGGCGAGTTTGAGTTTGATACTCCTTACTGGGATGACATCTCACCTGCTGGTACAGTCTTTATGCATTGAATGATAAAAAGACAACTGAAACCGTTCACTTTACTGCTACTTCTACTTCTACTCTGCACACTTGTCAAGGACAATTGAGTTAATGGTCATAATATGTGCACTAAAGGGTCTGTTGAGTTTGATGGGCTATTTTGCTTTTCACACCGTCATTAGCAGTTTAAATGACATTGTATACACTCTCTTACCCCTTCTCTTTAGCTAAAGAACTTGTGTGTAGACTGATGGAGGTGGACCAAATGTTAAGAATCACAGCACAAGACGCACTGTGGCATGAGTGGTGAGTACGCACTCACACACTCATGCATACTCATTCATACAACAAACACATTTCCTTTTCATCAGTGGGAGACATTTTTTACTTGAATAATTCTGTTTCCTGTTTGTCAGGATTTCAGGCAACGGGGCATCAGAGAAGAATCTAAAAGACGGAGTGTGTGCTCAGTTTGAGAAGAACTTTGCCAAAGCCAAGTGGCGGGTAAGAAATAATTTATATTACACTTCCTCCAGCAGTGAAAGATGATGATAACAACCAAGAGCAGGTATAAATGTAGTAGGTGCCAGGGAAAAGAGGAAGAGGCAGGCAATATAAAATTGCAGATACATCTAACTATGATGAAAATGTCCCCATTGAACACAATAATGATGTGTTTATACATCATAGATATATAATGTGCTCTTACCCAAATGTGCAATTCAGTACCAAAGTACCTTTTTTATTTTGCAGATGTTACAAAAGACAGATGGTTTGACAGAAAGAGGCAATCATGATGGAATAATGAGGATATTGGGTTTTTTGATGATGAATAACGATGAGTTAACGAGTATGTCAATGCGCCCTAATAGCACACATAACCTTAGTATAATAACATTCTGCTCTCTCCCTCCATGTGGTTCCCAGGAGCTGAAGGTATTGTAGCTCAGTGTGTGAGAAGCTGGGAGGCCAGAGTGCGGGCAGAAACTCACAATCGGCCTAGCATGACTCAATACAGAAATGCAATGCGTAGTAATGCTTAGTTGTCTCGTAAAGTAGTCAATAGTGACCACAATTTACTGAACACATGACACACAGACACACACAAATGGATCACTTGAACTCATGTGACCTTTGACAGATGTAGAGATGTATTGATCATGGAGATGGTGAGGCTCTGTTCATTAGCTCTGGTCAAACCCACTGCTACTTTAGCCTGTCCCAGAAGAGTCCCACCCACTCTGCCCCCACGTATCTTCATTAGATAATACTCAGATGTTCCAAGTGGCCTTCTTCTCTGTCCCTTCCCCGCTCCTCGTCTGCACTAATCTATTATTATGGAACTATTGCAACCAATTGAAAACGGTGAAAACCTTTTGTGAAACCAAAATGGCAATGTTAAAAATAGAGAAAGGCTATTCACGCCTCATGACTCGTTTAGGATAAGTGAAGATGAGGACAATTTGAGTATCTACAAGACAAAAGAAAGCCACAGTGGACTATTGAGATGCTGTTTTTCAAGCAATTCTTGGCCCCCTGTCATTCCTCTGAATTGGTTTTTCCCGTTTCATTGCCCCATACTGTGCCTCAGTGTTCTAGTCAAGTCAAGTCATACTTGGAGCCGTTCAGAATTTACCCAGCTAAGCCATGGTATGTGGTGAAACAGGTAAGGTCCTGATTCCAAGGGAACTGCTCCCTGGATCTAGAAACAACTTTAGGCCCCCGTCTCTCCCTTACCCTCTGATATGTTTCAGGCAGCTCAGAAAGAATAGTTCTTTGGGTGGTTTTATGTCATATCTCTCAAGCCTAGGCCCCTTGAATTGTGTAGCTGTCGCTGGTACAGTTCCCTCCATTAGAGACGCATCACAAACTACAACATGCATAATCATGGCGCCTTGACAGATTTTTTTGTCAAATGCTTCTGTCTTCAGCGCTTCTAAATGTTGCTTAGCTAAAAGCAACCAAGGATAGGAAAGTAGCTATTTGTGCTAGCTGTTTATGAATACGTCACTCTTTATGATTACCATTGCTTTCTCTCATATTCCTGGTCTCTCTTTCTTTCTCTCTCTCTCTCTCTCTCTCTCTCTTTATCTCCCCCATGCAGAAAGCAATTCGAGTCACCACCTTCATGCAACGGCTGAGAAATTCGGAAGCGCTGGTTGACAGTTCAGCAGAGGCGCAGGTAGGCGAGGAAAAAGGGGAAGGAGAGGTTGAGCCGCAGGGCAGCAAGGGTGAGAACCAGGGAGGAAAGGGAGAAAGTGAAGAAGAGGTCACAACAAGTAGTGTCTCTTTAGAAGTAACTGTCGAAAATTCCACATCGAGTATTGCCCAGGGGGAGGGCAGCCAACTTGAGGAACAAACAAGCATGAGCATAGGTCTGTCTTTGGGGATTTCTCCATCAGACACAGAGGACAGTTTTGTGCAGTCTAGTCAATTGAATTCAGCTCCGAAACCTACAGAGGTGGGAGGGGAGAAGGTCAGCGCAAAAAAAGCAGCTGGCGATGGAAGCAGAAATATGGCCACCGATTTGGACCCAAATAAACTGGCTGCAGATCTCAAGTCAGCCTCAATGTCAACTACTGACCCCTCGTCAGTAGTCAATGCTGAAAAGATCCACAAAACTGCCTCCCCTGGCACTAGCAGCAAAGGTAAGGTGGCTTCTACACTCCATGGCAATACTAGCGCCTCTGCAGTGGCTGGCGCACCCGAGAGGACTCCTGCGGTGCAGGGGGAAGCCAGAGCTGAGAGCGACGGGAGTTGGTGTCAGACTCAACTCCCAGAAGCAATGGCAGAGAGACCTGCTGGTGGCTCTGTCGCGCCAGGGGTGGAGGTTGCAGTGAGTGGGGATGTAGGAGCAGTGGAAAGGTTAAGGAGCGATGCAAGCCCCATGGTCAGGAGGGACAGGGATGCTAGGAGAACAGACAGATATAGTGCTGAGTATCAACTCGCAAGCGCTGGCCCAATACCAGGCCATGGTTGTTACACAAAAGGCAGTTCAGCTAGTCTGGGCCGCCACGCAATACCGTACCATCCAGATGTTGGCACGGTGGGGTTAGGGATGGCGGGGGTTTACGGGAACCCCTACAGCTCCCTGTATGCGAGCGGAGGGGTGGGGATGTACGGGACGGGGTTGGACCATGGAGGCCTAGGACTTGGCGGGACAGGGAGCAGCAGCACCACCAGTGACTGGCAAATGGACAGTGTGATCGAGCAGATTGAGAAGCAAATGGCTGCTGTGCTGGAGAAGATCGAGGGAGACATGCCGTCGTTACTCGAACAAATCAGTGACTGCCCTGCCGAACCGCAGCGCGCTCGGAGTGCGCACGCCTCGCCGGCGGCCTCGCGTGCGCGGCCCTCAGCTGCCGTCCAGTCATGCACCCCGCCGCCTCTTCCCACCTCTCCAAGGCCCCCACTGCCTTCTCTCCCGCACCTCACGATTCCTCCTCCATCCTACCCTCCTCCCTCCCCGCCCACACAGGCTTCAGGCCAGGGTGGTGGGGAGCAGGAGGAGAGAGACGGGCAAAGGGCAGCTGTTCGGTCTAGCCAGTCTCCCAGAGCCATGCCTATGGGCAAGGGACTATGAAGTAAGCACAGGCTGTGAGCTACAATCATGAACATTGGATCTATAGACACTGCCTCATCCATAATATAATTTATGTAAACCAATGTACTTACTCACGAGGAAAGAGTTTCCATGGCATATTGTTTGGTTTGTTTGTGGGTTATTATTGTTTAAATAGAAAATACATATTATGCCTGTTGAGATACAGTATCTCTTTACTGCTGAGTTATGATTATAAGGATTTCTAGACAATTGCAATCTGCATAACTATACTGTAGGTTCATTTGCTTACATACAAGAGAAAAGCAATGCCTACACATAGACATTTTAAAAATGGCATGGTATACAAATATGGAATCTAAAGTAATGCAGGCTATTATTACCAACAAGTATTTTTGTATTAAACAAGGTAAGAAAAAACAAACAGAAGATATATTATAACTTGCTTTGTCCCTTACAAACTGTAAATAACTAGATTTTTCCCCTGCTATATCACCACATTCTTAACATTTTATGACCAATCTTCAAATCACCTGTCTTTTACGTATAGCCTATCCTTTTTAAAGTGTATGTAGCTATTTCCCAGCTCCACCATGTAACCATGAGCTTTGAATCAATACTTTTACATAATTATGAGGATTTCAGCTGATCGATTGAGCTTTTGTGTATGTAAGAGAATATTCATCCTTTTGTATATTCTGTTTTATTTCTTGCGCAAAAAAAAAAAAAAAAAAAAGTTCAGTGCTTTGTATAATTAATATAAATACAATATATACATATGTAGACACAATCCACACTGGATACAGCAGTTCATTTCTTTTTTTCTCCAGGCCATCTACTATACAATTCCTCACCGCATTTGGCTTGAATAACCTTGTTTTCATGATACTTATTGACTGATGTTACCTGGACTGTGCACTGCTCCTTACCCTAAAAGCGTTCAAACGTGTTGTCTTTCTGAACTTCTTTCTCTTTTGATATGTGGCTGCTCTTTTCCCGTGTCTCTGTATTTGTGATGTCTTTCAATTAAAGTTTCAAAAATGGTTGGTTTACTTTGGGTATCATGTATTCTTTGACTTGGCAATGCGTTCCCATCCATGATTCAGATGGGCAGCAGAATGACAACGGCGGAAAGAATCCGTTGTGGCCAGCAGTTATGCCTACAACTCCCATCAGCCCCTGCGCGCGTATTGGACTAGTCCATTAAAATCAACGTGCGGGGTTAGTGTTTATTTAAACATATCGTACCGTACAATATTACACACCCACACCGGTACAGTTAAATCAAACACAACTTTGAAACAGACTCTTTACTCGTGTCGCACCTCGCACTCGGTAGTCGTTAACAGTTAAATATGAACATGAATTCACATTTTTGGCGTGACACCCCCGCCGCGGACGTGGGCCGCCCGCCGCCGTGCACATGTTGCTGCTTTGCTTTGCTTTCAACTGAAATTGTGGTCCTGAGACGCTGTGCTGGAACAGCCGGCCAGGCACTCGTCCAGCACCGCACGGAAAGTCACTCAGATCCCGCCACCCTGTCAGACCTCTTGGGAAATCTGTAGAGTTGTCAAATTGGTTGTCAGATCTAATTGTTTAAATACAAAGCGTTATTTTTTGATACTACATATCAGGCCGAGTAAGATCGGATGTGGTAAGTTATGCACACTTGTGTACGCTAACGTATTCGGTGGTTGCGGTAGCTACGGCTATACGGCTAAGGTTAGCTAGTCTGCTAACGGAATGGCAGAAAAAAAACGCTGGGTTGGTTGGGTAGCTTGTACGCTAGCTACACAGGCTAATAACTACGCAATCGTGAAGTCAACGACACTAGTGCGTTATTTGATGGCAGCTAGCGGTTATACTCGCTCGGAATATGTGCCCTGCAACATCCCTCCTTAACTATGCCCACCGCTCGTTTGGGACTATTATTTAGTGAGTGTTTGCACAATTGATGTGCACATTAGAGTAACCTAAGTCAATTAACATCCACTGCCCAACAACGCACTTGGTGGAAACAGCTGCACAGACCTAACGTCGGGAGTTAAGACAGTAAACAACTTGCTGACCATATTTCAACTTGCGTTGCACTTTAGCAAGTCCACTGTTCACCACAGCGTTTGTGGCTAATTTCTGTTAACTGATGGATCCGTTGCTATTGTGTGCCGGTGGTCGTAGGCCAATAATTGCACACAAAAAAAAGTATCACGTGCGCGAGCATATGTGAAAATGTGCTTTGGGTTTATGGTAAGGTGGATTCGGGGGATCACTTAACATGTGCACAGCAGAACAAGCGGCCCATTTCCTTGGGCCTTTGTCATTTTCGAGACACCCCCTCCCCCAACCCTCCTCCTGCTGCAAGGAATGCTCCCCCCTAACCTCAATAGGACTGGGGTCTGGGAAGTTAACGTTAGCATCCTCATAGCATGGGGAAGAAGTGGCATCTACTAGTCTGTCTATGTGGGGGCGGGGGGGGCATCTTGGTCTTTGTTTTTTAAAACGTGTATGCTATACATGGATGTGGACGTATTGCACATCTCGTGTCGACATTATGTTGGGGGTTTAACAATTGAGCAGGTGCTAAATGCATGGCTTGATTCTGCTTCGTGCATCTTAAATGGCAAGTTCCCCAAGTGTGCACGGCGCCGTGCGTCTTTAGTCTGCAGGAGAGTGCGTGACAATCTCCCCACGAAACAAAGATGCTGCAGTTAACCTCTCGTGTTTCATAAAAACCATCGCCACTTGCTATGCAGTGCTTGTCTTAACCATTAGGGCTTAAAACTTCACACACCACCGGTCTATAGCCATGTGGGATATAACTGTTCATTGTGATGCGGAGCGGTCAGTCATAACGAGGGTCTCCTCTTTTTTCGTTAATTTAACGATAAGATGATAAATTATCTTAATTCATTGTTGAGCTACGGTGCCCACGAAGCTATGGTGCCACACATCCTTGGCCGGAGGGCGGGACTTACGCAGGCTGCTGCGGCCCGCCAGCCAATGGGAGAGCAGCGTGTCCAGCGGCGTGCGCGCGGCCGCCCTTTCCTGTTGAATACTTGCGCTCGTGCGTCACAGCCGTCCGCCCCTTCTCCCCATCTGCCATTTTGGTTTTGTTCCCCTTCTGCAGTCGCAAAGCCAACAACGCGATTACACAGGACTCTCGGCGAAACGACATAGTGACTCGACAAGATAGTGGAGACCCTCTGGCCCGCAGTCCGGTTTTTAATTTTCGGCGCTCGACCATATCCCTCATCTTTGTTGTTGACATCACTAAGCAAAGGGGAGGAGGTTTGATTTGAGAAGGGACAGTGAAGGATTATTGGTAAGAGGCAAATCAATGGGGAGCGGGTGCAATGCTAGTCTTTCATTTGCGGAGATGGTTTTATTGTAATGCCCAAAGTACGGTTTTGTTTTTTAACAGACGAGACGTACGACGTCGTTAACACTTCTACCGACCACGAGCCACGTTTCCGTTGTTGTCGCCGCGGCGGGTTTACATGGAGGGGGATAATGCAGCGTGCAGCCGCCGCTAGCTAGCCAGTAAAGTTGTGTTCCGCACTGGACGCAAGGCCTTGGCCCACTCCGCCGGTGGATAAGCTGTCAGTCTGCTACATCCTTGCTAATAAGTTATTAATGTTTCGATCGTGTCCGAAAGTGATCCGTTGCAAAAATCACTTGGCTTAGCGTGATTAACGACACGTCGGCGGTTTGGCGTCCGCTTTTGAGTTCCTAGCTGGCGTTAGCTGTCAGTGTGGGTGTTTTGTCATGATCGAAACTGGTTCATCAGCAGCAATGTAGTTCAGCGAGTAATTTAATTTTTCATTTATTTGGTGAATTCTGCGTTTTTCGATGTCTAAATCGGTCATACGTGTTACTTTCGTTTACGATACGGAATCCAAATGTACCGTTGCGAGTTTCGTTATCCATCTTCTGAGTTGCATCATTTGCTGAGGCTTTCTTCTGGATAAATCTGAGTTTCAGGGCGTAGGTAGCCGCATAGGACACGAGATTGTATGTTACTTGTGCTGCCTATTGTGGAAACGGTGTCATGGCGAATGGTTTTGTCGTTAAATCAATATAATTACGTCCTATTGTCGCTCAAATAACGAATACTTAAACCGAGTTCTGCTAGTTTTGGTGGCTTCGTTGCGTCTACACCTGCCAGCCATTCAAGTGTTGCCTTTACCGCAGTGAAGTTTTAATGATTCAGCTGTTTTGTTGGAACTAGGTAGGCGGTCCTTGTATGTAATAAACAATACCGGTACATAGACAAGCAGCTCTGTCCGATAATGAAAGGACTGATAATGCTGCTATTCATGTCTCTTCCCAGGGCTCAGTTCCTTTTCTACTAGATTTGCGCATGGCTCAGAGCCAGCCCAGCTGCTCCCCTGGAAATCCCTTCACCAACATTACAAGGATATAATTCAGCTTTTGCAGCTTCTTAATGACATGAATTAATTGGAATTGGAAACAGATTCTAAATAATTCATTTCAACATCACTGTTAAATTAACTCTAAAACCTGCTAATACATAATAATTGAGTTATCTGTGTTACAACCTACATACATCTTGCTGAGATTGCCCATACATGGTTTTGTTACAAACTATTGATAAGTACAATGGGTATCAATAGTTTAGGAACTGTCCAGTGCTGAAGTGTGTCGGTGGACAGTCATTGCAATTATTTTGGAGCGGGGGCTAATATGCTGCGTTGTGCACCGCAGATGTCCAGCTCGCCGCTGTCCAAGAAGCGTCGCTTGTCAGGAACGGAGACGAAGACGGAATCCCACAGCTCCTCCTCAAACTCTGTCAAAACGGAACTGTCCCACACACCTGCCAACGTAAGGGTGGCGCCGCGCACAGTCGACCCTTGAGCAGACGCTCGTAAACCGCACAACTCTTTACCTCGCGGGGGGGGGGGGGGGCGCGGGGCGCGGGGGGGGGGGGGGGGGGGGGGGGGGGGGGGGGGGGGGGG
>JAOPJI010000001.1:8024082-8036628 GCA_027122695.1 Merluccius productus | reverse complement strand
AGTAATAAGGTAACGTTGCCATGTCGTTACTAAGGTTGTCTCTATTTACTGGAGTAATAAGGTAACGTTGCCATGTTACTAAGGTTGTCTCTAGCCCCCGCATTGTGCGTTATTTTTCGATACATGCACACCTCGTTGTGGATTATCCCGCTTATATATCGTTATCAAGATATTACATTACCTATATTGGGATAGAAGTAGTCGGCCATATCGCCCAGCCTGTGACAAGCAGCAAAGAAAGGAGTATTAATTTATAATCAACTAAAACACAATGCTACCAAATAATGGCACAGCTCATTATGAATCCATTGTCAGCCAGTTTTATCTATGACTGGTCTCTCTATCGACTCTATCGACACTTTTAATTCTCAACCAATATTGTGACCATGTCAGGTTGGAGCAGGTGCCATTGGCTGTGAGCTGATGAAGAACTTTGCCATGATGGGGTTGGCCAGTAAAGAGGGCGAGGTCATCGTGACAGACATGGACACCATTGAGAAGTCCAACCTCAACAGACAGTTCCTCTTCAGGCCTTGGGATGTCACGGTCAGTAGCATGCATCTGTTCTCTTGCATGTGCAATGAAAAGCAGAGTTCACGATATGGTTATTGATTTAAATTCTTCCAGCATTGAATTGCATTGAACCTCCCGTTTCCTGTTTGTATTAGTGTGCATCTGAAGTAACTGCAGTTCAAGTATGGCTCAGGATCCACATTATGTACTAAAACAAAGGATTGTGTGTGGGTGGTTGTAGTCTCACAGGAGTAATGAGTTTGATTGATAGGTTGTCTGGCTAGCAGGGGCAATGCTGTCAAAGGGAAATGAGTAAATGAGCTGGGAAGTAGCTGTAATGAAAGCCACCTGGAGGAAATGCTGCAACGTAGATCTAGGTCACCAACCTCAAACTATCTTTATTGACTTTTCATTTGTCAAGCTTTTTGATTGAGGGGCTGTTTGGCTGCCCCATTCCCCAATAAATTGTAACAAAGAGGGCATAACATTTGAAATGTAATGGCATTTTCACTTAAATTGGCTGCCGATTAAAAAAAAATAATAATAATAATAATTTATGCTGACCAATAAACGTCACGTACTACGAAAATGTTATTATCTTTCCTCAAACTGCATTGTATTTTCTGGCTGTCCAGAAAATGAAGAGTGAGACTGCAGCAGCGGCGGTGAAGCAGATGAACCCCTCCTTCAACATCACGGGGCACCAGAACCGCGTAGGTCCCGACACGGAGAGGGTCTACGACGACGACTTCTTCGAGAGCCTCAATGGCGTGACCAATGCACTGGATAACGTTGACGCACGTAAGGACGCCGTCTTCAATTCTATGCCGTGTTATCGACACGAATGCCTCTCGAATGGGGTATTGCATATTCAAGGCCCTGGGCTTATTCTGGCTCGCGATTCGAGGACTTGATGAGGAACTATTGAGTTCCCCTGTTTTTTGGCTCTCTATAATTCTGTTGCGTTGCATCTCTTCGCCTGTGTGTGAACTGTAGGTATGTATATGGACCGGCGGTGCGTGTACTACCGCAAGCCCCTGCTGGAGTCGGGTACTCTGGGCACCAAGGGCAACGTGCAGGTGGTCATCCCCTTCCTCACAGAATCCTACAGCTCCAGCCAAGACCCCCCAGAGAAGTCGATCCCCATCTGCACCCTCAAGAACTTCCCCAACGCCATCGAACACACACTGCAGGTCGGTAGGCTGATGCTCAGATTGCTGTCGCGTGCAGAAAAAATTGTGCGGCGACGCGCGTGCCCTTCAAAGGGGTCGCGTTTCAGCGCAGTACAGCATACCCCCCCCCTGAGGCGGTGCTTGCATTGCTCTGTAACTTGTGTCCTTTTTCCCTGTTTAGTGGGCACGCGATGAGTTTGAGGGACTATACAAACAACCTTCAGAGAACGCAATGCAGTATCTCACGTGAGTTCCCACCCCCCACCCCCACCCCCATCATGACTATGGGTGTTAAGAACTACGACTGGCAGACATTTAGTCCTACAAGGTGGAGTGGTTGCCGAAGCACAGAACCTGACTCTACCCATCGTTTGGCTGTGATTAGATTGTATTCATACTGTCCCCACCATCATTTTGCTATTATATTTTGTGTTGCTTGCTTAAGCGGTCAAGGAGACAAATTCCGAATGCATCTAAACCCGCCCCGCGCGTAAGTTTAACAGGGGGCTACATTGAGGCTCTGCCGTAACAGTCAGACTCGAGGAGTGGATCTGAAAGCCACCGATCAATGCTACGTCTTATTGTGGTTTTGCTTTTTGTGTTAACACATAAACAAAAAAATAAATGGGCCTAATGACATTTCATAATTTCATCAGATTTTTCATCACATAGGCCAAATGCAGCACAAACATGCGTAGCCTCGTTACCGGTTACCATGGTGTCCTCAGAAGAACATCCACCAGTGTGAAAATGTCTACACCATTGCAACACCATACAGTAGTGGATGGCTTTCACGCAGAGAGCTGGTGGTGATGTTTTACTCTGTTGCTAAGCAACACTTGCTGAAACCTGGGTGGGGTTTCCATTTTGCCCAAACTGCTAACATTTTGTTTGGAGGAATAATGTTGGGCTGCCAGTCCTTTGAAATGGCCTTGCAATATCTAACTGAAGTCTGACTTGATGTCTTGATTAACTGCCACTAGATTGAATCATGAGTATTTAGATCAGCGCTTGTAATGGTTTACTCGGGTATTTTACAATAAAGTAAAAATGTAATCGGCTGTCACTGTACAATGGTAATGTGATTGTATATCATCATGGTACCCGTCGGTACAGACAGGTTGACAATTGACAAGTTTTCATTATTGAGGGCAAAAAAATGGTTAAAACTAGGACGTCAAGTCACATATTAAAATGTTTATGCCTACCAGGTTTTTTACAATACCCCCCCCCCCCCCCCGTATCAAACAGAATAGCTGCTGTAGTGTTTGGGTCGGTTAAAAAAAGTATAGAATAAGCCGACATTGTTTAGTAAGGCTAACTTATTGCAATCTGTTGTGCAATGTTGGGATATAATAATGGCATAATTATATGAAGCAACAAATGACTAATCACACAATTGATAACTGCCCATAATCACACAATTGATAACTGCCCATATGTCTATGTGCATCAGCACAAAAACACACAATTATTGTTTGTAGTTTTATTGGCTTTATTGTAAAATTTGATGCACACTCGCTTGAGACTAGAATAACGAATCAAGTAGAAAACTCTACTCTGCATGTACAGTGGCACAACATAAAACATACTTGTATTTAGTCTTATATATTGTAGACTATTGTCAAATTTGACAGACATAGCCTTTTCATTTGAGTGGTAATATATACAATTATATTTCATAGATTTGGTTTTGCCGTTCATCTTCTAACGGCGGTGAACTCAGTTTGACATCCGATATTGTATTTGCTTCCTTATCTCAATAGCGTCTTACCAAATTATTTTCATATTAGTCTCGTTTTCAAAATATACATTGGACAATGTTTCAAACATCATTCCTAGTGTCACACAGGATGTCTGAAATTATTGAATATCAGCGGTCCAATGGTGTGAAATATTGTCTAATGTCCAGTCTTTTGAACAAGACTATCTGAAATTGTTCAACGAACCATTTTGTTTTGCAAGCAAATATCGTCTTACTAAAATCACCGTGGTGTGCTTCCATCCGAGTCACACAGTTTGGACCTTGTCCTTTGTCCCGCGTTTTACACATGATTGGTGGATCCATGAGAAGACACGGCCCGTGGCTTGACTCGTGCATCCACTGAATCTCAATGCGCGTGTTCACACTCATGTTTTTCTCATACAGAGACCCCAAGTTTATGGAGCGTACTCTGAAGCTTCCTGGAGCTCAGCCCCTCGAGGTGCTGGAGGCGGTGTACAAGACCTTGGTAACGGACTGCCCCCACAGCTGGGCCGACTGCGTGACCTGGGCCCGCAACCACTGGCAGTGCCAGTACAGCAACAACATCCGCCAGCTGCTGCACAACTTCCCTCCAGAGCAGGTACGCACGGCGCCTACTGCGAAACTTCAAACGGGGTTCTATCGTAAAAAAAACGTGTTTATTTGTAGATGGAGTGGAATTGATGTGGACTTGTCTTTTTGGTTTTACAGCTGACCAGCTCTGGCGCCCCCTTCTGGTCCGGTCCTAAAAGGTGTCCCCACCCTCTAGAATTCAGCACTGACAACGTGAGTTCCTTCACTGCTTAAAGATCTGTGCATGACCTTCAGGCGGCTCCGTTGTCACCGGCTTGGCATTGACATTGGTGTGCGTACCCTTCCAGGATCTACACATGGACTACGTCATGGCAGGAGCCAACCTGTACGCCCAGACGTACGGCATGCCCAGCAACACCGACCGCGCCGCCCTGGCCAAGATTCTGCAGGAGATCAACACGCCCGTCTTCACGCCCCGCTCTGGCGTGAAGATCCATGTGTCAGACCAGGAGCTTCAGAGCGCCCACGCCTCAGTCGGTAAGACCCTTTTCATTGGAGGAGCTCTTGGCTCGGTTAAACCCGGGTGTTTAACCGAGCTATTGGCTCCGTTCAGACTAATCCGTCCCCACTTTCCTCAAGGAACTGAGGGGACTGCCGTTCTGATCGGCTGTGTGTGTTTGTGTGTGTAGATGACTCGAGACTGGAGGAGCTTAAGACCCTGCTGCCCAACTTGGATTCTTCGTCCAAGTTCAAGTTGACCGCCATTGATTTTGAAAAGGTCACACCACCACCACCACCACCACCAGGTTCCACATCGTGTTTAACCCCCCCCCCCCCCCCATTGAAGACATGCTGATTTGTTTGTTTCTCTTATGCGGGTTTCAGGATGATGACACCAACTTTCACATGGACTTCATTGTGGCTGCGTCCAACCTCAGAGCGGAGAACTACGACATCCCTCCTGCAGACAGACACAAGGTGGACCACACGCTTCAATGTGATGGTCTTGAGGCCACATTCAATTTCTGTACCAGCTAGGACTGTTTTGCCTTCAGATGCAGTTGTTTTAAATACAAGTATACGCCATCTTGGGACAAAACGTCTCTTGAATACATCAACAACATCCATAAGTCCAACACGTTGTCACCGGGACAGCTCTTTACTACGTCCACAAATTTCACATGCATTTTTAAGCTAGTAGTAGTAATTAGGCATTTTTTAATTTGAGCACAGCTAGGTGTGCTAAAATGATGCTCATTTGAGCACGTTCTAAGCGTCTAGTTGAACGATCAGGTTGCTCGGTCGTAAATACCTGTGGTAATTAATCCGTTACGTTCTGTATTTGGAATAAGCTTCCACAGCAACGGTGTGTTACTCATTACACGTCTGCTATTCAGAAAAAACAGACGGTAGAATGCCGTAATTGACTAATCAGAATCGAGCATTCAACAAAGCCATATAATAATTGAATTTAACACTACTTCTCATCTCCAGAGCAAACTGATAGCCGGTAAAATCATTCCGGCCATCGCCACCACCACAGGCTCTGTGGTGGGCCTGGTGTGCCTGGAGCTCATCAAGATCGTCCAGGGACACAAGAAGCTGGAGTCATTTAAGAACGGCTTCATGAACCTGGCCCTTCCTTTCTTCGCCTTCTCGGAGCCCATCGCTGCCCCCAGCCACAAGGTAAGATTTGTCCTGTGACGGGAGAAAAATAGGATGGTGCATAGGATGCTAATGATATTTTACCGGGTACCCGCAGATGTTTTCAAAGTATTGAGTCTCAAATTAGATGTGTTTTTTTAATTTAAGGCCATAAAAGGCATTCAAAAGTAATCTAAAATATAATTTGCATATGTCTTGAATATTTTTTGCTACGGTTTGGAGAGGAAACATAATAAACCTCAAACCAATAAATGCCAAATGTTTAAATGTACTTGCCTCCCAAGGCGTCATGAGCTGTTGACCACGGTTCTTCAGGGAAACTTGACAATCTGAAATACATGATGGTAGTATTTGTGTAAATAAAACAAATCAATAACAAAGGCAAAAAGCTCAGTGCAGTTTGTTAAAATGTGCAGATCTCCTGTGATGAATCAAGCCATGCTAATACTGATGCACTCGACGGACACGGTGTGTCTGTCCTGCTGTAAGTGAGTTCAACTCAACTTCTCATGCTGATGGGATCAGTGTGGGCTGAGGAGAAGCCTGTCGAGCAGTGGTGTGGGCCGTCCTTCACTCTAGAGGACGGACTCGTACTCACCACTCTCTCCCTCTGCTTTGACGTAGTATTATGAGATCGACTGGACGTTGTGGGATCGCTTTGAGGTGAAGGGCATGCAGGCCAATGGCGAGGAGATGACCCTGCGGCAGTTCCTCGACCATTTCAAGGTACTTTGCACGCGCCTCAACGTGTCTGATGGTTTTGTCACTCGTAATACGTCCCGTGACCCTGTTTTTTTTTCCATGTGTTCAGAATGAGCATAAGCTGGAGATCACCATGCTGTCTCAGGGAGTGTCCATGCTCTACTCCTTCTTCATGCCTGCTGCCAAACTCAAAGAGAGACTGGAACTACCGTAAGTATCTATTGGTGTGTGTGGATATGTTTTGTTGTGATGTTTGACTAGCACTGACTCATAATCTCTACTTAAAAACCAAAGGTGAAATCACCTGAATGTCACATTGGATCAAAGGGTCTCATTTCATTGTGTTTTGTTTTCTCAGGATGACCGAGATCGTGACCAAGGTGTCCAAGAAGAAGCTGGGCAAGCATGTGAAGGCCCTGGTGTTCGAGCTGTGCTGCAATGACCTGACGGACGAGGACGTGGAAGTGCCCTATGTCAGATACACCATCCGCTGAGGCCCTTCCATCAACCCCCCCCCCCCCCCCCTTACACACACACAACACACACACACATCAAGACACACACACACACCGGGGAGAGAGGCAAGGGTGGGGATGGGTACAGCCATGGGTTTTTGGGGGAGGGTGGGTTGTCTGTCGGCTGCATGGGATCAATCAGTTTTCCCTGAGGCCTGTGGTTGTGACCCAGTGCCCGTTTGTACATAAGCCCCGCTGAGCTGACTTTTCAAAGGCTGTACCTGTTCGCACGTTGGGGAGACGGTGCACGGCTGTGTAGACTGGAGTGTCGTTAAAGAGGGGGGAAAAAAGGGCAGCCTGTTTACCGGACCTCCTAGCGAATCTCTGTACCAGAACCATATTTCCACCCAGTTTGATAATTCTGCGCCTTAGTGTTTGCCTTCCCTTTGTGCCTCATAGCCCGGCTACTGTCTCTCCAACCTCCCCAGCCTCTCTCTCCCTCTAGGCCTCAGTAACTCTCCAACAAGGGCCCACTCTTCCCCGCCCCCTTTTTATCTCCTCCAGCCCTATCTATCTAGACCGACATTGCGGCTTTTTTTCCACAAACACAAGTCATGGAAGTTATACAAGTTTCTCATCGCAAAAAAATAGTAAAGACAATTTGGATTTTTCAGGTTGTTTTTTTTTACTAACCAAAATCTTGACCTTTCTAATTCTAATTGAGATTGCAAATTGTTACATGATATGCAAATAAACGGCCCATCTCCCGACTGTATAATAATCTGAGTGGATGCGCCAGGACAAGGGCCCTAGCAGACGAGAACCAGACCACCCCCCCCCTCCCCTCCCGTCTGTGTTGCCTTGTCAGGTGTCTCAACGCCCCTTCCCTCGAGTCGACGTACTCCACCTGGCGCTCCAGCTTCCAGAGAGGCACTTGCACATGACTTGAGTTTCCACTTATCTTTATTTTTCATGTGGTGTTTATTTTTCTATTTTATTTGGAGGCAGGATTGTGGTGCACAAACCTAGTAGATCACAAACTGTCTTCTTTCTACTTTGTTAAACTCCAGATGATATTACAGTGTAAGGCAATGAGTTGTATCCTGGACTGGGAGCACTTAATGTGATAGTGAATAAACATGTTAAAGATGGGTTGGCGTTTGTCTTCATTTGCCTATTTGGGTAAAAATGTCTGGAAACTGTGTGGGCATCTAGTGAAATGTTCCTTGCTCGTCAGAATTTCACATCAAGAAAATGTATCTTTCGCCGAATCAGCAAAACACCCACGATAGAATTCACAATCAATCTTTGCAATCTTTTTTTTTTTTTTTTTTCCGCAAAGTAATGTTATGAGTGTGTGGCTTCAAAGGAAAAAAAAAATGACTTCCTCTTCCTTGTAAGTTGTCTCAGCTAGGTGTTCGCGTCTGATACAATTGTTGAGCTTTGTGAAACACGAAAGGATGTGGTCTCAGTAACGGTGAAGGGGAAGCAAGCGCACGGTTGCTGCTAGTCTTGCTCGGGTCCACCGCCGAAAGACGTGCTTGGTCGTATTTGGATAATTCTGTCCTATTAAACTATTCATTTGATGAATAGATGTTTCAATGAGGATGCGTTAATGAACCGAGATTGCTGAAGACAATGGAAATTGAGGATTCGTTGACTTCCTGGTATGTCAAAACTTGTGCTCATCTTGGCACTTAGTAGTTGCTATGCCAGAGTAACTTGCTTAATCTTCTATATTTCAGATTTAGGCATTGTAACATGGTAAATATAGTGGTTCTAATGACTGATCTAAAGCCTCATGTGATGTTGAATGTAATTTCTGAGCCATTAACATTCCTTATAAGGAATGTTATATCTGAACTATTGTTTAACATTTTCAAATTTGCATTTCACCCCAGCAAGATGAACGCCATGGGGACCCAATAGGCATATAGATGTCATGTATAATAAAACATTAATAATAATGTAAATTGTCAACCTATTTTTGCGGTGACTGCCTTATTTAGGTCTGAGGTTTCAAGAGGCGCACGGTGTAACCTCTCGGACCATGCCCCCGTAAGTCCACTGCAGCGCTCATATTCATATCTTCCCCTTGCTCTTCTGTTGAAGCCTCTATGTTCGGCCTTTTAAAAACCTGTGAATTTCACTTCTAAACTGTCTGTAGAAAAAGCGAAAGCAGGAACCATTTGTGAATCCTGCTCTCAGCATTACAGAGGTGAGTGATCAGTGATCACCGAGGTCTTTCTTTTAATCTTCTTCTCTCTGATGGAAGTTACTGCTGTCCTAAGAAAAGAGCTCGCCCTGTATCTGTTCAAGCTCACTGACGCAGATCAAGTTGATCCACTTTTAGGCTTTTTTTTTTAAATGTTTGTTTTATATTATATTTTAAATATGATAAGCATTTTTACATAAACCAG
This sequence comes from Merluccius productus, assembly GCA_027122695.1. Lineage (NCBI taxonomy): Eukaryota > Metazoa > Chordata > Actinopteri > Gadiformes > Merlucciidae > Merluccius > Merluccius productus. Next base: position 8,027,423 of record JAOPJI010000001.1, on the reverse strand, counting down.
AACATACAACACATACATGTGTTTGTTTGTCTTCAGGACATTTAACATGCCTCACTGATGTGTTTGCGACACAGACATGTTGTATGATACCGCACCACAGGTTCTCCTTCCTCTTTGAAGGCTCACACAGGAAACGAGAGATCTGCATAATGCAACAGCACCCTCCACAACTCTTCACATCCTCTCGCTTTTTCTTCTCTGCGTGCTTTGCACCTTTTTTTTTCTTACTTATTAATCTGTGATGATTTACTAAAATGCACCACACCTCTGAATCACATGTGTCTGCCAATTGCACAATTATATAAATTCAATAATGCACATACGAGTACCTCAACAAAGATGTTTTCTTCGTATTTTGGTATATGAAGAAAACTGGTTACGTTTCTTCTTCTTAAAAGACAGTTTTCTGTGTCATTTCCAGTGATAATTGATTATGATAAATGATTTGCTCTGTGTTTTTAGGACGAAGAGGATGAGGAGGACAACAATGAAAAGACCGCGGAGCATAAGAAAGACTCAGAGGTGACGTCTCACTAGTAGACATTAGGGAACTTCCCAATCCTTGGGTTGATTCCTCCTCTTTTTGTTCATTTCCAGGAAGGCCACATCCATTGTCGATTGGTTTGTCATTCTGTGTTCTAACGTCATGTATCATCTCCAGGAACCAAGTACTAAGAGGGTTAGACCTGTGGCAAAGTCTAATAGCCTGACGGGTGTCATCACCCCCGTCAAGACCCCTGCCTTGAAACGCATCGGACAGTCTATTACGGTAACCCACACCCACACAAGTACCGTGCACACCACAAACCAGGAGCCGTGACCCGGTGCTGATATACTTCCTGTAACACCTGACAGCGCTCCATCAGCTTCCGAACGGAGGCGCGCCCTTTGCCCCCAGCGTCTCTCCGCTCTCGGCAGAAGGCCCCCTTGTTCCCACGGAAACGCAACAGCCAGTGCTGGAGCGACACCGTGGAGAGCCATGACCTCACAGCGAAGGAAATCAAACGGCAAGAGGTACAGCAGGAGGACAGCACACATATGTTCAGTACACGACACAAGATTTAACAGACTGGGTTATTGGGAGGGGTTCACAACGCACTGGGGAACTTCCAAACTGCAAAGTCGTGTCAAACCTTAGGAGGTTGGAAATTGTAATTGTTTTTGGCTTTAGTTAATATATATATATATATTTTTTTTAAATAATAATTTCTCCAGGTATATGTGTCAGATGGTGTCATATAGGTGGCGGTGTTAGAATCCGCCTGTTCTTAGTGTCACAGGAGTTTTGTGTTCGGTTATGAAAGAGGATATGAGTATGCAGCATGGGGCCATACTTCCTGTTTAAAACAATCAGCTGTGTGTGAGTGTGTGTGTGCGCGCATTAACTAAGGTTAACTAAGGTCTGAGGTAACTACGGTAACTAAACTCTTTTGGCATGCAGATAATCTACGAGCTGACACAAGGTGAAAGACAGCTGATCGAGGACCTCAACCTGGTCAAGAAGGTACACCGCCAGAACAGACCATAAGCCGATACGGACTTAAATAAACAATAACAGAGTAAACATTAGTCTCAACAAGCCTACTCGGGTCAACGCTGTCATCATAGATGTGCTTTGGAATTGCTCCACCACCGTAACGTCATACATAGAAAGCCCTCTCCGCCCCGTTACCTGGCCACACCTCACCTGTACCTCCTGCTTGCTGGGGGTCAGGGACAAGCCCTGCCCACCCTATGTCAATCTAATGAAACCCCCCCCCCGCCGACAATCAAATGATGGCCTCCATAATGACTAGTGAACACAAATTTTGTTGAAAATGTTTTCAAAAAATGTTGCCCCCCCCAAATAAGCCTCATGCCCACCCACACATGACATTCTGGTCCCACCCCTGCTTTGTGGTGCTGCCAGGTGTACTATGAGCCCATGCTGAAGCTGGACATCATGACGGAGAGCGAGCTGGGCCAGATCTTTGGCACTTTGGATTCTCTTGTACCCCTTCATGAAGGTACGGCGTCGCGAGACTCTCTCACCGTTCTTCAGTCAATGCAACATTTCGACCAACGTTGACGATACGTAATGATCAAATGATATGATAGTATGGCCGTTGTGTATTGTGAAATCATTGTGACATTCTTGGGAATTAGGAACTAAGTAGTACAAAAACGCACAGTAGTGATTACAAATATGGCATAATGCAAAACCGAAATCCAGAATTATCAGTGCAGCCTACAGCGCACCGGAAGTGTGAAGAGTTTATGGCTTCCTTTGCAGTTCATTGTGGTTATTTGGTGTTTTTATTACAGCATACTTCTCACTCACCGTGTAAAACCCCCACAATGTGGTCTCTTTGCTGCTGTGTGTGCCTGTTGCAGACTTCTTGATTCGCCTGGAGAAGCTGAGAGGATCAGAGAAGACTGTTGGAGAAGTGGGGCCCACCCTGTTGCATTGGGTGAGTTATTGCCATGGCAACTATGAGAGAGAGAGAGAGAGAGAGAGAGAGAGAGAGAGAGAGAGAGAGAGAGAGAGAGAGAGAGAGAGAGAGAGATGTTTGTCCTTCAACTTGTTGACTTTCAGTTTGAAATATTTTGTGCTATTCTAAAGAAGCTATTTTTTTTCATCAACATCTGTCTGTCTGTCTCTCTCTCTCTCTCTCTCTCTCCCTCTCTCTCTCTCTCTCTCTCTCTCTCTCTCTTTCTGTTTGTTTGTTGGTTTGTTTGTTTTGTTTGGTTGCCCCCCTGAAAGTTCCCCTGCCTGGATGCTTACATCACCTACTGCTGCAACCAAGTGGAGGCCAAGGCCCTGTTGGACCAGAAGAAGCACGAGAAACGCGTGGAGCACTTTCTGCTTCTCTGCCAGGAGTCGCCCTTCAGCAGGAAGCTGGACCTGTGGAACTTCCTGGATCTCCCCCGAAGCCGATTGGTCAAATATCCTCTACTGCTCAAAGAGATCATGAAGTGCACCCCGCCGGACCACCCAGACGAAGACGCATTACCTGATGCTGTGAGTTGTTCTCAGGGGGGGCTGGATAGTCTAGCTGTTCCCAGCCGAAAGGTTCTGGGGTCGAACTCCCGATATCTTCAGTCAACATGCAGACTTCTATTGATGATGTAAGGGGGAAACATGCACGACACGGGGGTTCTTCGCCCCCTGCGTCGTGCATTATTGTTCAATACATGCACACCTCAGAGTGGATTATCCCCCGCTTATACCATGGCCACTTACGAATCAATAAAAATATAAGGGTTTTCATTTATATTTTGGGGTAATAGGCTTTATGCCGAGCGTCACGTGACCAAACCGGAAAACAGGTCTCCTGACTTCCGCTTGTCGGAAAAGCCGG